>RPFO01000115.1:1349233-1500199 GCA_009746045.1 Mesostigma viride | reverse complement strand
TCCCTTTGCCAAGTCCGCACCTGTCGCGGAGTCTTTGACTATCCAATCTTCAAGGAAATACTCGTCCCCTGGTGAAATCAAAATTTACACCCAAGACCTCTCCGGACAGTCATGTCCAGGCGAAGTCGCAAGGCCCCCCCCGCCAATCCAGGTCCGAGGGCGCCCGCCATTCCAAGTCCGCGACTGAGGGCATTTCGATGTGACGAGAATGTTCTTCGTGGCTTTCGGCAATACAAGTCAAATCCGAGAGCGGTTTTCTTGCAAGTGGACACATCACACTTGCGCGCGCCCCTATTGAGCGAGCAACACTCTGAATGACAGTGGCAACCGCTTGGTGTTGTTGAAGTCGTTGCCAATCCTCCATCAGGAGGTGACTAGACGAATCGGACGAATCTTCCGTCGAACCGGACATCTGCGACAAGTTACGATAACTACCGGCCCCGGAAAATAAAATTCAAAAAACGTTTTTGAAATTTTTTTATTGTACTTGTTTATTAATACGAAGGTTTAAATTTGGCGCAAAGAAACGCCCCAAGGCGCAACTTGTCGAACAGCAATATGGCGATAAAACATTATCTATTCAATGTGCGATTGATGTGCTGAAACCTTCCAGACTTTGGACACTGTCCGGTATCACCGGGACTCGGACGAGGAGTCGAATCGGAAGCGAGCCAGTAATCCTCGACTTTTTTTGATGTACAATGGAAGACTCCTTCCATTATGTCGAAGTGTGTCGGTCCTTTGCCTTTTGGCCAAAACTCTCCTTAACCTCCACCATTTCCTGCGCGTAGGAGGAAAATGATACGTTATAAACATTAATTTATTAAAAATAACATCTATAAACAAGTTATTACTCTACATTTCAAGTTTTTCTAAGAGGCAGAGCCGTCGTGGAAGTTGAAGGAGAAGTCGACATCAGACCCCATAGTTTTATCCAGTATCGTCGTCACGTTAACCCCCCCACTTCACCCCTGCCAGCACCTCCCTCGCTTGCCTCAGACGTTCGCATCTATCCTTATGCCTACTCCAGTCCGCACGCTGGCACTCCTCACTGCAATATCTGGCATCCCTACATCCTCTTACACCACTTGATATGAGGTCCTGTTTCGCACCCACACCCCTCCTTGGAGCACTTTCGCGTACTACGCATGCGATCCCATCCCTCACGATCGGGTCAGAGAGCAAGAAAAAAGTTCATGTTGAGGGGTACTGCCCCTACACATGCATCAGCCCTCACGCGCAGAGAAATGCGTAACATTCGGGTAAAATGCGCGCCCGTAGGTGCACCCAAGCTGAGCCCCTTCCTCTTCCCCCAACTCTATCTTTGGCCCCTTTGTAATGAACGACACCAAAAGGCGGAACTCCGTCCTTGGGTCTATGGGCACTCTTAGATCCATCTGTGGGTCTGAAAAAACCCTCTTGAATACAGAAGTTCATATCAGCTAGCTGGCGTACATAATTCTCTCCATTTGGGCTGAACGAATCAAACGCCAATAAAACGGCCAAGTGGCGGCCTGTCCTCTCCTGCGCGACTCGAACTTCCCTCGAATATGACACGCGACAGAAAGCGAACTTGTTTGAAAAACGTTGTGAAGGACGCTTCCGTAGACTTCATTCACGATCTCGGGACTCCATCTTTTTCAGGGAAAAAACGAACAAAAAAATTCATAAAATTAATTTATTATTTTATTAATAAACAAGTTACTATTCCTCGGAATAGTTTTTTTTATCCATTCCACAAACGCGTTTGTCACAAACACCTTCCATGCTTTCTCAAGAACTTGTCCCCCTGATGTTTTTGAGTATTCAAACTCGTCATCCGAAGAAACCAACTCCGGCACATCCTCCGAGAGGGTCTCTAAATTGTCATCGGCTTTCCTTTTGCGCTTGTGGTTCCGAAGCATTTTTTGGTTTCTTCTTCTGACATTTGTTCTGCAACCATGGAGTCATTTCGGGGGGGTGTGGTTTAACGGGTGCAGATTTAAGTAATTTGTTTTAGGTGAACGATGGTAAAAACTTCATTAGATATTTTTAAACGAACGAGAGCAACAGAAACGACGGCGGGCGTAACTATCATGGGAAACTTTGATATCACAAGATCACATGGACACGAACGCGCTGCAACTTTCACGACATATTCTTCGACATCGAAAATAAAAAAGAAACGACGGCGGGGCGTAACTATCATGAAACATTGATCTTTACAAGAAGCTGACGGGGGATGCCAAACTTTCACGACAAACACTTCGACATCGAAGATGCAAAAGAAACGACGGCGGGCGTAACTATCATGGAAAGATTTGAGCTTACAAGATGACAAGTTAACTGACGGGGGTGCATCTTTCACGAGATATATTTCGACATCGAAAAGGCAAAAGAAACGACGGCGGGCGTAACTAGCACAACCAATGTTGGTCATTCGCTCTTCCAGTAAGACAGAAACGACGGCGGGCCGTAACTATCACACGGTTCCAGGAAGAGTGACGTTGGCAGAATTATGGTGTTTGTAAAAGGGGGGGGGTAAGAGGGAGAGAGAGAGAGAGGGAGAGAGAGAGGGAGGAGAGAGAGAGAGAGAGGGAGAAGAGGAGGGAGGAGAGAGAGAGAGAGAGAGAGAGAGAGAGAGAGAGAGAGAGAGAGAGAAGAGAGGAGAGAGAAGAGAGAAGAGAGAGGGAGGGAGGGAGAGGGAGGAGGAGGGAGGAGGGAGGGAGAGGGAGGGAGGGGAGAGGGAGAGGGAGGGAGAGAGGGAGAGGGAGAGGGAGAGGGAGAGGGAGAGGGAGAGGGAGAGGGAGAGGGAGAGGGAGAGGGAGAGGGAGAGGGAGAGGAGAGGGAGAGGGAGAGGGAGAGGGAGAGGGAGAGGGAGAGGGAGGAGGGAGAGGGAGAGGAGAGGAGAGGGAGAGGAGAGGGAGAGGGAGAGAGGGAGAGGGAGAGGAGAGGGAGAGGGAGAGGGAGAGGGAGGAGGAGAGGGAGAGGAGGAGAGGGAGAGGGAGAGGGAGAGGGAGAAGGAGAGGGAGAGGGAGGAGAGGAGAGGGAGAGGGAAGAGGGAGAGGGAGGAGAGGGAGAGGGGAGAGGAGAGGGAGAGGAGAGGGAGAGAGGAGAGGGAGAGGGAGAGGGAGAGGGAGAGGGAGAGGGAGAGGGAGAGGGAGAGGGAGAGGGAGAGGAGAGGGAGAGGGAGAGGGAGAGGGAGAGGGAGAGGGAGAGGGAGGGCGTAAGCGGAGAGGAGAGGGAGAGGGAGAGGGAGACGGAGAGGGAGAGGGAGAGGGAGAGGGAGGGCGTAAGCGTAAGCGTAAGCCTAAGCGTAAGCGTAAGCGTAAACCTAAGCGTAAGCATAACCGTAAGCGTAAGCGTAACCGTAGGGAGAGGGAGGGCGTAAGCGTAAGCGTAAGCGTAAGCGTAAGCGTAAGCGTAAGCGTAAGCGTAAGCGTAAGCGTAAGCGTAAGCGTAAGCGTAAGCGTAAGCGTAAGCGTAAGCGTAAGCGTAAGCGTAAGCGTAAGCGTAAGCGTAAGCGTAAGCGTAAGCGTAAGCGTAAGCGTAAGCGTAAGCGTAAGCGTAACCGTAAGCGTAAGCGTAAGCGTAAGCGTAAGCGTAACCGTAAGAGGGATGGAGGGATGGAGGGAGGGAGGGAGGGAGGGATGGAGGGAGGGAGGGAGGGAGGGAGGGAGGAAGGGAGGGAGGGAGGGAGGGAGGGAGGAGGAGGGAGGGAGGGAGGGAGGGAGGGAGGGAGGGAGGGAGAGGAGGGAGGGAGGGAGGGAGGGAGGAGGGAGGGAGGGAGGGAGGGAGGGAGGAGGGAGGGAGAGGAGAGGGAGAGGAGAGGGAGAGGAGAGGGAGAGGGAGAGGGAGAGGGAGAGGGAGAGGGAGAGGGAGAGGGAGAGGGAGAGGGAGAGGGAGAGGAGAGGGAGAGGGAGAGGGAGAGGGAGAGGGAGAGGGAGAGGGAGAGGGAGAGGGAGAGGGAGAGGGAGAGGGAGAGGGAGAGGGAGAGGGAGAGGGAGAGGGAGAGGGAGAGGGAGAGAGAGAGAGAGGAGAGAGAGAGAGAGAGAGAGAGAGAGAGAGAGAGAGAGAGAGAGAGAGAGAGAGGGAGGGAGGGAGGGAGGGAGGGAGGGAGGGAGGGAGGGAGGGAGGGAGGAGGGAGGGAGGGAGGGAGGGATGGAGGGAGGGAGGGAGGGAAAGGGAGAGGGAGAGGGAGAGGGAGAGGGAGAGGTGGAGGGAGAGGGAGAGGGAGAGGGAGAGGGAGAGGGAGAGGGAGAGGGAGAGGAGAGGGAGAGGGAGAGGGAGAGGGAGAGGGAGGGCGTAAGCGGAGAGGGAGAGGAGAGGGAGAGGGAGAGGGAGAGGGAGAGGGAGACGGAGAGGAGAGGGAGAGGGAGAGGGAGAGGGAGAGGGAGAGGGAGAGGAGAGGGAGAGGGAGAGGGAGAGGGAGAGGGAGAGGGAGAGGGAGAGGGAGAGGGAGAGGGAGAGGGAGAGGGAGAGGGAGAGGGAGAGGAGAGGGAGAGGGAGAGGGAGAGGGAGAGGGAGAGGGAGAGGGAGAGGGAGAGGGAGAGGGAGAGGAGAGGGAGAGGGAGAGGAGAGGGAGAGGGAGAGGGAGAGGGAGAGGAGAGGGAGAGGGAGAGGGAGAGGGAGAGGAGAGGGAGAGGGAGAGGGAGAGGGAGAGGGAGAGGAGAGGAGAGGAGAGGGAGAGGAGAGGGAGAGGGAGGAGAGGAGAGGAGAGGGAGAGGAGAGGGAGAGGGAGAGGGAGAGGGAGAGGGAGAGGGAGAGGGAGAGGGAGAGGGAGAGGGAGAGGGAGAGGGAGAGGGAGAGGGAGAGGGAGAGGAGAGGGAGAGGGAGAGGGAGAGAGAGGGAGAGGGAGAGGGAGAGGGAGAGGGAGAGGGAGAGGGAGAGGGAGAGGGAGAGGAGAGGGAGAGGAGAGGGAGAGGGAGAGGGAGAGGGAGAGGGAGAGGGAGAGGGAGAGGGAGAGGGAGAGGGAGGGAGAGGGAGAGGGAGAGGGAGAGGGAGAGGGAGAGGGAGAGGGAGAGGGAGAGGGAGAGGGAGAGGGAGAGGGAGAGGGAGAGGGAGAGGGAGAGGGAGAGGGAGAGGGAGAGGAGAGGGAGAGGGAGAGGGAGAGGGAGAGGGAGAGGGAGAGGGAGAGGGAGAGGGAGAGGGAGAGGGAGAGGGAGAGGGAGAGGGAGAGGGAGAGGGAGAGGGAGAGGGAGAGGGAGAGGGAGAGGGAGAGGGAGAGGGAGAGGGAGAGGGAGAGGGAGAGGGAGAGGGAGGGAGGGTTTAGCCACATCGTGTTTTGTTCTTGGATTGATGACGCACCGCACGCAACGCTCGTGACCTGCACCCGCAGGCGAAAAAGAACGAACCACAATGATAGCATGGTTGTGAGTGACAATTGACGACATCACGCTACAAGGAGCATGACGCAAAAGGGATTAAAAATCGGCATGAAAAACCTGGTGAAAAATAAGAGGGAGAGGGGGGGAGAGGGAGAGGGAGAGAGAGTCGTCGTTCAGGAAGCCGGCATGACGCAAAATGGGATGAATACTCAACATGACAGGTGAAAAAACATGAGAAAAACAACGTACATAAAATCCCGCAACTCACTCTTGTTGTTGCTGATGCTGCTGTCGTTGTTCTTGTTGTCAGGCCCGTTGTTCTTGATTTCCAAAGAAGAAAGCCGTGAAGCTGCTCGTACGCAACGCTCGTGACCTGCACCCGCAGGCGAAAAAGAACGAACCACAATGATAGTATTGTTGTGAGTGACAATTGACGACATCACGCTACAAAGAGCATGACGCAAAAGGGATTTAAAATCGGCATGAAAAACCTGGTGAAAAATAAGAGGGAGAGGGGGGGAGAGGGAGAGGGAGAGAGAGTCGTCGTTCAGGAAGCCGTCATGACGCAAAATGGGATGAATACTCAACATGCCAGGTGAAAAAAAATTAGGAAAACCACGTACGTAAAATCCCGCAACTCACTCTTGTTGTTGCTGATGCTGCTGTCGTTGTTGTTGTTGTCAGGCCCGTTGTTCTTGATTTCCAAAGAAGAAAGCCGTGAAGCTGCTCGTACGCATTATGGGGGCTGCACCCGCAGGCGAAAAAGAACGTGGACCACAGTCGGTCACTGGACGTGCGGTGGCGGGCGTGGTGGGCGCATCCGGCGGTGCGCGCCTGCAAAACACCGCATCAATTACCTGGGCGGGCAGGGTGCGCACCTTCCAAAGTCCCTGGTGTGTGTCAGTGCAGCGTCGACATGGCATGCGTGGAGGATATTTGCGTACGTACGACGAATCATGTGAAACGACTGGTCCAACCTGAAAAATTTTAAATTTTTTCCGTGTCCAGTAACGGTCCTAGGTTGCACCCGCGGGCCGTTCCGACAGCTGTACAGAAAAGATCACAAAGATACGCCGCGCAACGACGCCTGTGCCCGGCAAATCATTTGTGAGCCCGGAACTGAACAGTCACTGCAAATGTCGAGTATTTATTGCTCCAACCCCACAAAAAAGCGTTCCGGACCTGTTCGAAGCGAAGAGCACTGACAGGGATCGGACCCGAGCCAGATTTGTGTGCGGACCATGATGGCTGGCCTCCCTCACTCCGCAACCTCACTCTGGACGCAGGTTCGAATCCTGTCAGTGCTATTCGCTTCGAACAGTTCCGGAACGCTTTTTTTGGGGGGTGGAGCAATAGATTTTCGACGTTTGTAGTGACTGTTCAGTTCCCGACTCACATTTGCCGGGCACTGGCGTCATTCCGCGGCGTATCTTTCTGATCTATTCTGTACAGCTGCCGGAACGGCCCGCGGGTGCAACCTAGGACCGTTACTGGACACGGCAAAAATTCAAAATTTTTCAGGTTGGACCAGTCGTTTCAGATGATTCGTCGTACGTACGCAAATATCCTCCACGCATGCCATGTCGACGCTGCACTGACACACACCAGGGACTTTGGAAGGTGCCGTAAGAATTGTCTTGCGAAATGAAAGCTTAGCCGTATGCACTGTTCTGAAAAATCTGATTTGTAAAAATGGAGAAAAAAAAAAAAAAAGGGAAAAAAACAAAAAAAAAAGAACCCTGAAAACTGACATGCCGCAAAAAGGATTCGACACGGCGACTGCCGGTCTCATCCAGGTATTGGAGTAGGGTGTAGATCCCCACCGGGGGTGTAGATCCCCCTGCTATTCGCTCGAACAGTTCTGGATGTACCATCCTACATGCTATTGTACAATATATAGTGGTAACGGAGAAAAAAAAATGAAGAGACGACAAAAATGCCTTTGCACCAATAGGAGTCGACACTGCGTGTTCAGACTCCAAGTACTCGGGCACCCACACCTGCCGGGGAGTACATTGTAATGCTATTCACTAGAACAGTTCCGGATGTAGCGTTAGTGATGATGTTGTACAATATATTCCAATCACGTTTGTCAGAGTGTGCGTTTTTCCGACATGTAGGGCAGGTTGTACAACATTCTGTGCGCCAACCATGTGTACTACATGTATCGATTAGTATCACTACATGTATATTCCGTCATGATCGCAGGATTAGTAACTACTGGGCTACATGTTAGTGTACCCTTACTAGGCTACTATGTAGAACCTTCAGAACCTGATTCTACCTTCCAAAATTCTAATTATGCGCCATGGATCAGTTCTGAAATGTAGAACGAGCCTACGTGGAGGGCATGACATCAGTCCAGCTGGCACCGCCGCGCACCATGACCGAGGGAACACGCCGTCACGTGCATGTAATGCAATGTTTGGAGACGACGGGCATGCATGCATGGTTAATTTTTGGCGGCGAATATTTTCCGCGCCAAAAAAATTCCGCGGTACCCTCCGTACCGTGAAAAGTGGGTGCACGGTGCGCGCACCCCTTGCGGAAGTGGCCATGGCGACTGCTTTTAGACGAAACGTGACAAATCTGGCTCGCGGAAAGCAGAAAAAATGCTCGATTCTTGGAGAAAATTAGTTACTGATTCTAATTTATGGTGGGATAGTTGCGATCTATAATGTCGCGGGCTCTTTTTCTTTACCATCGGCAGGGGGGGTCCGGCCTGAATTTCTGTCGGGATGAATAAAGTATAATTGATGCCTGCAGGTGTGATTGTCGATTGTTGCCAGTTTTGATGGTCCTAATGGAAGCTAGTTTAATGATGTTTCTAAAGCCGTAAAAATTCCCGCTGCTATCTTTACCTTTCCCGTCATTTTGCGGTAAGATAACATTAGGCCTGCGCCATGCGCGCCCGACCTCTCCATGAAAGGGTGGCCTTTCTTGTGCGCCTGGGCACGAATAAATGCCCGTTATGGTACGTTCTTGTATTAAACGTCCTAAGATAGCGCTTTCCTGCTTTCTTACCTCGTTGAGCGTAAGCTTTTTGCCTTCTTTCCGGCCAGATGCAGCCATGAAGTTGCGGGTCCTGGCGCTGCATCGCTGGATTCCTGGATGTTTTTAAGCAAGTTCGTCTGTGACGTGGCTGGCTTGCTGCAGCGCGTGGCCCACAACCTGTCGGGAAGGTGTAATGCTTTTATTTCCATGCTTCTCTGAAATTTCTTTTGCTTTATAGACAGTTGTGTTCGAGGAAATTCACGCGGTCTTCCTAAGCAGCGGCATCATTTTCCCCAGACACTGACGAGCTGGCACCAGTTGGATGGAGACTAGGGACGACGAACAACTGCGAAAGCTGAGAGCGAATGATGATTGTATTACAATAATACAATGAGAGAGCGATGAAAGCTGAGGGCTCAGAATGGAACTGGGCAGACTCGGGTGCTGTGGCACTCCCCAGTGCTACGCCTATATGCCTATGGCGGTGCTACCTGCAGCACACGACCAGTGGACAACTGTACACTGCAATGCCATGCGACCACGTCACTAGCAACCAGCTAAGACTCGGCCCGTCAGGCCCGGCTACACCGGACCTGGCGGGTCGAGCTAGCACCTAGGAACAGTCTGGCACTAACCGCACATCGGTCCACATGACACCTCAGTACCGTACACCCTGCCGTACTGTACTGAGGTGTCCCGCTCAGCCGCGGTAGGCAATACGCGGCGCGCAGGCCGGAAATCCGTGTGTCAGCCTAAGCATCTCATCTAACTCCCATTATGTTTTCCTTTCAGGTTGAAGGCTAGCGACTTCAAGCCTGACCCTGCCCAGCTAGGAGACTGACTCCAAGCTGACTGAGGTGCTGAGCAACTGACACCCATACTGCAACATCTGGACTGAAAAAGATGGGCCCCAGAACTCGTGCAATACTTGTGATGGCATCACGTTTAGCTCAACATGCCCGGGGAGTTCCTCCTCCTCGCGAGCTCACAAGGGAGATAGCTATGCCTGTCTGCCTATCCAGGGAGTGCATCACCAGCCAAGAAAGCCATTGTAAAAATGCCAAGGTAACCGTTTAAGAGGTTCCATGTTGTTCCATCATCATCGCCCACTCAGAGAAAAATACCCAGCCAGGCTGGGTCAACTGAGCTCAGGTTACCTGCAACCTGAGGAGTGACAGTGGACAGGTTTATTGCACCCTGCACTGTCCATGTTGTACCTGCACAACATGTGAGGACCAGCCACCCCTGCCCTGCACAGAGGGGGCTGAAGTCCGAGTGACAGGTGACAGGACTATGACATCCTGGACCTGGCCACATTGCACCTGCACAACGTGTGAGACCAGCCACCCCTGCCCTGCACATGGGTGACTGAAGTCCTGGTGACAGGTGACAGGAATATTTCATCCTGCACCTGTGCTGAGCACGTTGTACTAGACAACATGACAGCACCCATGCCTTACTGCCACTGAACAGTAAGGCCAGGTGGCCCAGGATATCCACAGTGAACTGGGGTCCTGGGTAACCACCTGTCAAGGGAGCTTTGACCCTCCACTTGAATGGGGGCACCTGAGCCACTGAGCTCAAGGCCAATCCACCAAGGCATACGCCCTAGGAATAAAGGTGTGAGATACATCCCATGCCCACCTATGAAGGTGTGCATAACGAAATTCCATGGTGTTGAAAAAATCAAAACAGATTTTATTGGGCATAGGGCACGCAGATGTATGAAAAACAGACTCCAACCAACCCCCTTGCTGGAAGCCACAACCTACCCCTTGGACCTGCCCAAGGGGTACTGGGTGACCTAGGCGGCCCTGGTGAACAGGACCCTGCTAGGCGTCCCCCCTATGGGGCAGGGTTGCCTGCTTGCCATAGGGGTTCATCAAGTGGTACAACAGCTGATATTGTTCAGCTGCCTGCTGAGGCACTTTAGTGAGTGCATCAGCAGCGTTGTGTTTGTCCTCCACGTGACGGGTGGACTCCCAGTAGGTGGACTCCTGTTTCAGGACCACCCAGTCAAGATCAGTGTGGACAGCATAGGGGTTAGCAAGGAAACTGAGGACTGACTGACTGTCAGTGAGCAAGTGTGCCACCACCCCAGCATTGCTGCCTGCTTGCATCTGCAACCAAACCAGCACATGATTCAAGTACCTGGCATGAAGCACTGCTGACACCACTGCCCTGCACTCAGCAGCATTGCTGCTGACAGCCTTGCGTCTATGCAACCGGCTGTACCATGAAATGAGAGACAAGGGTGCATCATCATTCTGCACAAAATACAAGCCTGACTCCCTTGCCTGCAACTTGGTAATCTGCCTGGACTCCATGGAACTATCCATCATAGCTTGGATGTGAATGGTTTTGTGGAGATCCAAGGAGTGCAAGATAAGGGGAGGGCCCTCCTGGAGAGTTTTGGTGATGGCTTTGTGACCTACTTGCATCAAGACATCATCATCAACTCTGCTAACCACAGCCAGGTGAGGTGCACACGTTGAGCACAACCACCCCAGCTTGCCTCTAATGGTAGGACAGGCTCCAGGTTTGATTTTTGTTTGCAAAACCTCCAAGCAGCTGTGCATGTAATCATTGGGAGAGTAGAGTGCACACACCCACTGGTTTTGATGCTGCTGGAGTTGTAACATTGTGCCACAAAATTTTATGGCAGTGGTGCCCAGCTCTACTTGCTTGCCAATCTCAAAATGCTGTGACACTTGTTGAATAAAATCATCCACAGCACGCCTTGGCCCAGCAATCAGCTGATCATCCCCATGCCACACAAAGGTGAGAATGCCATGAGGGTGTGGGACCACAAAGAAGCAAGGGTCTATGTCATCATATCTAGCCCCTAACTTTTCAAACACAGCCTGAGCTGACATCCTGAAAATGCGAGGAGCTGATTGCAGCCCTTCAACACCTATGTTAGCTTTCAGGTACTGCTGAGGGATGTGTTTTGCCCAAACTCTGGGAGTGGAGACTACGTACACCTGACCATGCCACACTTGTTGTGCTATCTCAGGTGAGCCTTTCAGGAAAGCCCTTTTAATGTCTGTAGCCTTACAGATATAGTCATCCCCATCATTGAGATGACCCACAAAGACAGACAGCAAGATTTTTAGGGATGTTTGCTGAATGCCTGGCGTGTACAACTCTGCCTCTGTCAGATCAGTGGTGCCCTTGAACTCTGTCACACAAGGTCTAGCATGAAAGATGACTGACCCATCTGCTGCTGGCTTATGTTTACACACAAACTTCAGGCGCAAGTGCTTGCACCCTGCAGGCTTTTTGTCAATAGGTGTGACAGGGGGAGTATGAGAAGGACTAAGAGGATCTGGCACTACCCATTCTTCCCTGGCCTTGTTAAAGGCCTCCACCCATTTTAGGAATCCTATGTGTGTGCGACAGTCTTGCTCTATCTGTTCATAAGAAAGAGGAGACATTTTAGCCACATCATGCTTGCCCAATCCAAATGAGTTGGGATGAAGTTTTTGGTTGTGAACCAGGTCTGCCACACAGGGTTCTTGCCCTGGGGCATACTTGGGTGTAGCAAATTTTACAGAAGCAATGTTGGTGTTAAGAAGTTTTTCAAGAGAAATTTTGAAATGATTCAGATCAACACCACCCATGTCCTGGATGGATAGTCTATCACTGGATATGAGGACACCAGGGTAACAGAGAAAAGGATCCCCCAAAAAGCATTCCCTTTATAACCTTCCAAGACCTGAAAAGGAGTGGGGATACCGAGTATAGTCAACATGACCTGACCTAATACCTTGAGGGATGACTGCCCTGAGAAATCAGCCACATGGTGCCAGGGTGAAGGTTCCAAAGGCAAATGGGGCACAGCCAGGGCACTGATAATGCTGACCTGGGCTTGTGTGTCCACTGCAACCATAAATGGGCTATTGTCATTCTGCCCAACCTTCCCCACCTTAGCTGATCCTGCAGCAGTTTGAGCTTTGGCTCTATGAGCTGCTTGTAAAATGCGAACAGCGTCTGCTAGGCTGCGTTTGGAAGGTGCAGCTAGTGGCTGAGCTATGTTCACACTTGTAGAGGTGATAGGTTGCTGATCACCTGTTTTGCCAATGTGACCCTCTGCTGCAGGGGGCCAATCCTGCAGTGACTGCCTGCAATCATCAAGGGTGACCTGGGTGTCACAGTGGGTGTGGCTCTCACACTCACCAGTGGGTGTTCCAAACAACCACTCACTGGGCAACGCTGGGATGCCAGGCAACTGTACAGGGCTGTCGGCCAACAGCTCTTCCTCCTCTGCCACGTCTGACACAGTTGGAAAATACAATTTCATCCTGTGAGGTGAACACCTGTGAATTTTTCCCGTGTCATTGTGTTTAACTAACACTGTCCTGCCAGTGGTGTTAAACTTTAGGATGGTGGCTGGCCCATGCCAGGTACCCACCTTGCCTAGTCCCGACTCCTTGTAGAATAGGACCTGATCCCCTTCTCTGAAGGTGGGACGTGGATGCTTTGCATCCTTGACAGCTAACCTGCTAGCTGTCTGTGCTCGCTGTGCGTTGTAGAGGGCTAGTACCTCAGGTGGATAAATGCCTGCATGCAATCCATCTGGTGTAATGACCACCCCTTGTGGGGTTTTCATGAGTGGCCTCCTGTTGAGGACTTGGCACAACCTGGTGGACCACAGAGCTCTGTCAGCATAGGACCCACTGTCAGCCAGCAGATTGCCATCTTCTTTGGCTACAAGGGTTTTAATGGACCTGATGGCCCTTTCAATAATGCCTTGCCTCTCATGATCTTCTAGCCCAGCCAGATCAATAGCCTCACACCCTGGTTCATTGGCAAGACATGTGAACTGCTGATCCAGTAACAATGCCTCCACAGGGTAGTACCTGGCCTGAGCAATCAAGAGAGCCCTGAGCAACTGTGTCTTGTCCATTCCAGGTAATGGTTCAATGGTTGTGTACCTTGACCATGCATCTTTAAGTGCCAAGTAAGATTGTCCTTTGATATGAAAGACATCTCCTACCACCCTGCCCTTGCTCTTAGGTGGGGTAGCTACATGCCACTTAGGGGGTTTGGGTGCATTGAACTGACAATGCTGGCAGTGGGATCTGACCACCTGGCATGCACGTCTGAGTGCTGCCCCCCCTATTGCTGCTGCCACCACCTCTGCACTCACTTCATGCCCATAAAGGAAATGCAACTGCAAAGCAAGCTCCTGAAAACTGATCTGAGCATCCTCTGCTGGGGACACTCTGCACACCTTGGGAACCATAGATGTGAAGGTTGGTTTAGAGACATAATCTTCTGAAACCAGCTGTAGCACCTTTCCAGAACTGCTCACTGCTCTGACAGTGGGGCATGCAGAAGAAGAAGGTGAAGCAGGCACACTCAAGCCAGCATGAGAGGGAGACTCACACTTCTTGCCGTAAGGAGGCCGCTTGCAGTCCTTGGGGTCACCGTGGGGCGGCCCGTGGCACTTGTGGCACAGGACGTCCAAATGCCCCAGCTCGTCCACGTTCTTGCGGCAGGTGGGCCGCAGGTGGTACTTCATGCCACAGCGGGTGCACCGCTGAGAAGACTTGTCCTCCTTGTCCTGCTTCTTGTTGTTGTTGTTGTTATTGTTGTTGTTGTTGTTGTTGTTGTTGTTGTTGTTGTTGTTGTTGTTACTGTTGTTGTTGTTGTTGCTGGAGCTGCCCCCCTTGGAGGGAGACTGCCCCTTACCCTTGCCCTTGCCCCAGCCCCTGCCCTTGCCCTTGCCCTTGCCCTTGCCCTTGCCCTTGCCCTTAAACATTTGTCCCAGCAGGGACTTGACTTCTGCCATAGTGACAGGTCTCTTGCTCCTGTCTTCCCTCTCCCTATCCTCCTCCTCCCTCTCTTCCCCCCTGACCCTCTTTACAGAGGTGCCCATGGCCCCCTGGCTAAGGGGAGCCAAGGCCAGCTTGATATAATCCAATGCCTCCTTCATGTCCTCCCAGTACTTTGCCATTCCTGTGGCAAGCATAGCGTAGGTGTTTTTGTCAAGTTTGAGTTTCTCAAGGAAGAACGCAGCAAGAACTTGTGATCTAGCTGCTGGACATCAGGACGTGCTTTGATGGCTAGCTCATATTTCTTTGTCTCAGCCACATAGTCCACTGATGTGACCCTGTATTCCTCTACCCACCTGAATGCCCCATATATGTCCACAGATGAGGGGGTGGAGAGGAGGTCAGTTAGCTCCTTCATGAAAGCCTCCCAAACTGCCCTAGCCTGCGTGTCCTGCCACTTGGGATACCTACGCTGGAAGACAAGAATGAGATTCTGAATCTGAGAAGAGGACTGATGGTAGAAATCCCCCTGCATGAGAGATCCAAACCAATTCTTGACATTCAGTTCCTCCCTAGCCAGCTGCAGAGAGAGAAGTGCATGATTCCCCTGCTCCCTAGTATACCCCTCAGGCAGCCCCCTGACATTAATCCTATCCACAGGACGGTTTTCATTGTAAGTGGGCAACCTAGAGGGGGATGCAGGGGGAGAGGGAGAAGATGGTGTTGCTGCTGCAGCATTCACAGGAGAGACCTGCTGAGAGGGAAGTGCTACTTGAGTGAGCTGAGCAGGATGGGCAAACATGGGCTGTGTAGGAGGGTTAGACAACATAGGGGTGGGCTGGTTGGGGGTGTGAGTGTGTGTCACTTCCCGCCTCCTGCTGCGGGCCTCCTCCCAATCATGGAAGGTGGGAGAGAGGGACACTTCATCGTCAGTAGGGTTAGTAAGATTGTGATGCAACCAGGTAGGCAGAGTTAGCCACCTACCCGCCCCTCTCAGGATGGCGTTGTGTAGGAGCTCCAGCAAACGCACCAGACGCACCCTGCTGCCCTGCACCCTCCTCCCTGAGAGGAGAGCCTGCAGGGCAGGCAGCAGGTCGTCGCACACCCTACGTGTGCCCTCTTGGAGGTTGGGCAGGCCCAGGATGTGCGTGATGATTGCACACACCAGGCTGCCCGCCTCCGCGACGTGCATCTGCTGGCTCCTGTCGGCCAGCCCACGGAAGGAGGCTGTGGCTGTCTGTATGGCACGCCACACGGCCTCATCACCAGGGTGATGAAGTCGCGACCTTGCAGGTCGCCCTCCAGCAGTGCTGGTTGCTGCCCAGCTGCGGTGGGACCCTGGGCCCCTCCGGCCCTGCCAGGGACTTGTCCTTGTTGCGACTAGAGGGGGCCTGCCCCCCAGAGCCGCTGGAGGTGCCCGTGACACCCTCCATGGGGGCTGCATCCCCCGCCAGCGCCGGAGGCGCCGGCGTCGCTGCCGGGGTCCCTGCGACCCCGGGCGCTTGTGTCGCCGCCGGGGTCCCTGCGACCCCGGTGGCCTCCTCAGCCACCTGGCCCCCCACGCGGGGCGGGGGAGCCTGCGGCTGAGGTTGGACCCTCTGACCTGCCAGAGGGTCCTGGGTGGCTTCACCACCCATGGGCGTGTTGGGGGCGTCTGCCGCCCCGCGCCCCGTCGCAGGCGGCATCGCAGCCGCCTCACGCCTATCCGGGCCCCAGCCAACTGGCGTGACTTGGGGCCACGCTGGCAACGGAGTCAGCGCGATCTCTGGTCTGGAGACCACGCGCAGCGCCTCTCTCTGGCGCTGCCTGGACGCCCACTGATCAACAGTGCCGGGGTTGTGCCTCGGCCGATTGGCGAAACAGTACAGCCAAACCGCCACCTGAACCAGTGGGATCTGCATCCTAAGACGCCCCTCGATCAGCGAGTGCACCCGATGAACCTCCGATGAACCATCTTTTTCAGTCCAAGTTGGATGGAGACTAGGGACGACGAACAACTGCGAAAGCTGAGAGCGAATGATGATTGTATTACAATAATACAATGAGAGAGCGATGAAAGCTGAGGGCTCAGAATGGAACTGGGCAGACTCGGGTGCTGTGGCACTCCCCAGTGCTACGCCTATATGCCTATGGCGGTGCTACCTGCAGCACACGACCAGTGGACAACTGTACACTGCAATGCCATGCGACCACGTCACTAGCAACCAGCTAAGACTCGGCCCGTCAGGCCCGGCTACACCGGACCTGGCGGGTCGAGCTAGCACCTAGGAACAGTCTGGCACTAACCGCACATCGGTCCACATGACACCTCAGTACCGTACACCCTGCCGTACTGTACTGAGGTGTCCCGCTCAGCCGCGGTAGGCAATACGCGGCGCGCAGGCCGGAAATCCGTGTGTCAGCCTAAGCATCTCATCTAACTGCACCTGTCTCCTAAAGAGAGCGGCTCGTGCTTGTTAGAAAGGAGGCAGTGTGCATTTTGCGGGACACAATGCTTTGGTGGCACATGCGTCAGGTAGGCTGTTCCAATGGTCTCTTCACCTTTCCCACTGAGTAAATGTTAGCATTTGTCATGCTAACCAGAGCAGCTAGCCACAGGTTGGCTGGATAAAAAGTCAGCTTATTTTCTCTTTATATACTGCGTGTGTGGTCCTCCACGTGTCCGGCTTGTTGGGCATTTTGGAAGAGGGTTTATAATGTGTTGTTGGGTGGAACAACTTGGTTGTTGGCACAAAATCACACATTATTAGCCTGAGATAGGCATGACATATGCTGCTCAGGCGTGTCGTCCTACCAGCCTTGTTGTTAAGGGTAGACTCACAAGGCTGGCTGTGCCGATGGAGGGGTGGGGCGTGCTAGCCCCCCCCACACCCACGCATGCATGCTAGCCCACCCCCACACCCACGCATGCATGCTAGCCCCGGCCCCGGCCCGGCCCCCACACCCACGCATGCATGCTAGCCCCCCCCCACACCCACGCATGCATGCTAGCCCACACTCACACCCACGCATGCATGCTAGCCCACCCCCACACCCACGCATGCATGCTAGCCCCCCCACACACCCACGCATTCATGCCAGCCCCCCCCACACCCACGCATGCATGACCGCCCCCCCACACCCACGCATGCATGCTAGCCCACCCCCACACCCACGCATGCATGCTAGCCCCCCCACACACCCACGCATGCATGCCAGCCCCCCCACACACCCACGCATGCATGACAGCCCCCCCACACACCCACGCATGCATGCTAGCCCCCCACACACACCCACGCATGCATGCCAGCCCCCATACACACCCACGCATGCATGCCAGCCCCCCCCACACTTACGCATGCATGCTAGCCCCCCACACACACCCACGCATGCATGCCAGCCCCCCCCCACACCCACGCATGCATGCCAGCCCCCCCCACACTTACGCATGCATGCTAGCCCCCCACACACACCCACGCATGCATGCCAGCCCCCCCAACACCCACGCATGCAGGCTAGCCCAACCCCACACCCACGCATGCATGCCAGCCCACCCCCACACCCACGCGTGCATGCCAGCCCACCCCCACACCCACGCATGCATGCCAGCCCACCCCCACACCCACGCGTGCATGCCAGCCCACCCCTAGCTTGAGCGTGCTTGTAAAGTTTTTGCATGGTTTATTAAAATGAGTGGAATATGTATTTATTGCATTAAATGTTAATTTTATCATGAATGAAAATGGTCAACATTGCCGAAGTGCCCCTAAATTGCTCAATATTGTGTGCTCAAGAATTCAATGAGGATTGTCATCATGGAAACCCGCACAAATTCACGATTCCGGGCATGCATGTGAAAGTATCAAGAACAATTTTCAATTAAGAATGGTATCTCATTGTTCCATGAATCAATATGACTCCATGTACGTAGACAAGCCATGATGACCCCATGGGAGCCTAAATCCTCATCATTAAATACATAAATGCCACCCATGTACGTAGACGGGCCATGATGACACCAATGGAGCCTGAATCCTCATCATTAATTACATAAATGCCAACCATGTACATACACGGGCAATGATGACACCATGGGAGCCTGAATCCTCATCATTAAATACATAAATGCCAACCATGTACGTAGGCCAGCCATGATGACACTATGGGAGCCTGAATCCTCATCATTAATTTCATACATGCCAACAACACGTAGACGGGCCATAATGACACCACGGGAGCCTGAATCCTCATCATTTATTTTATGAGACATCCATGTACGTAGGCCAGCCATGATGACACCATGGGAGCCTGAATCCTCATCATTTTTTTTCTGAGACATCCATGTACGTAGGCCAGCCATGATGACACCATGGGAGCCTGAATCCTCATCATTAAATACATACATGCCATCCATGTACGTAGACAGGCCATGATGACACCATGGGAGCCTGAATCCTCATCATTAATTACATAAATGCCAACCATGTACGTAGACGGGCCATGATGACACCATGGGAGCCTGAATCCTCATCATTTTTTTTATGAGACATCCATGTACGTAGGCCAGCCATGATGACACCATGGGAGCCTGAATCCTCGTCATTTTTTTTTCTTTGACATCCATGTACGTAGACGGGCCATGATGACACCATGGGAGCCTGAATCCTCATCATTAATTACATACATGCCAACAATGTAGGTAGACAAGCCATGATGACACCATGGGAGCCTGAATCCTCATCATTTTTTTAATGAGACATCCATGTACATACGTAGGCCAGCCATGATGACACCATGGGAGCCTGAATCCTCATCATTTTTTTTCTTTGACATCCATGTACGTAGGCCAGCCATGATGACACCATGGGAGCCTGAATCCTCCTCATTAATTACATAAATGCCAACCATGTAGGTAGACAAGCCATGATGACCCCATGGGAGCCTGAATCCTCATCATTAATTACATAAATGCCATCCATGTACGTAGACGGGCCATGATGACACCATGGGAGCCTGAATCCTCATCATTAATTACATAAATGCCATTCATGTACGTAGACGGGCCATGATGACACCATGGGAGCCTGAATCCTCATCATTAAAAAAGTACATGCCATCCATGTACGTAGGCCAGCCATGATGACACCATGGGAGCCTAAATCCTCCTCATGAATTACATAAATGCCAACCATGTACGTAGGCCAGCCATGGAGACACCATGGGAGCCTGAATCCTCCTCATTAATTACATAAATGCCAACCATGTACGTAGACAAGCCATGATGACACCATGGGAGCCTGAATCCTCATCATTAATTACATAAATGCCATCCATGTACGTACACAGGCGATGATGACACCATGGGAGCCTGAATCCTCATCATTTACTATTCCTTGACATCCATGTACTTAGACGGGCCATGATGACACCATGCGAGCCTGAATCCTCACCATTAATTACATAAATGCCAACCATGTACGTACGTCTACGGGCCATGATGACACCATGGGAGCCTGAATCCTCATCATTTATAACATAAATGCCAACAACACGTAGATGGGCCATGATGACACCATGGGAGCCTGAATCCTCATCATTTATGACATAAATGCCATTCATGTACGTAGGCCAGCCATGATGACACCATGGGAGCCTGAATCCTCATAATTAATTACATACATGCCATCCATGTACGTACACGGGCCATGATGACACCATGGGAGCCTGAATCCTCATCATTTTTTTTATGAGACATCCATGTACGTAGGCCAGCCATGATGACACCATGGGAGCCTGAATCCTCATCATTTTTTTTTCTGAGACATCCATGTACGTAGGCCAGCCATGATGACACCATGGGAGCCTGAATCCTCATCATTAAATACATACATGCCATCCATGTACGTAGACAGGCCATGATGACACCATGGGAGCCTGAATCCTCATCATTAATTACATAAATGCCAACCATGTACGTAGACGGGCCATGATGACACCATGGGAGCCTGAATCCTCATCATTTTTTTTATGAGACATCCATGTACGTAGGCCAGCCATGATGACACCATGGGAGCCTGAATCCTCGTCATTTTTTTTTCTTTGACATCCATGTACGTAGACGGGCCATGATGACACCATGGGAGCCTGAATCCTCATCATTAATTACATACATGCCAACAATGTAGGTAGACAAGCCATGATGACACCATGGGAGCCTGAATCCTCATCATTTTTTTAATGAGACATCCATGTACATACGTAGGCCAGCCATGATGACACCATGGGAGCCTGAATCCTCATCATTTTTTTTCTTTGACATCCATGTACGTAGGCCAGCCATGATGACACCATGGGAGCCTGAATCCTCGTCATTAATTACATAAATGCCAACCATGTAGGTAGACAAGCCATGATGACCCCATGGGAGCCTGAATCCTCATCATTAATTACATAAATGCCATCCATGTACGTAGACGGGCCATGATGACACCATGGGAGCCTGAATCCTCATCATTAATTACATAAATGCCATTCATGTACGTAGACGGGCCATGATGACACCATGGGAGCCTGAATCCTCATCATTAAAAAAGTACATGCCATCCATGTACGTAGGCCAGCCATGATGACACCATGGGAGCCTAAATCCTCCTCATGAATTACATAAATGCCAACCATGTACGTAGGCCAGCCATGGAGACACCATGGGAGCCTGAATCCTCCTCATTAATTACATAAATGCCAACCATGTACGTAGACAAGCCATGATGACACCATGGGAGCCTGAATCCTCATCATTAATTACATAAATGCCATCCATGTACGTACACAGGCGATGATGACACCATGGGAGCCTGAATCCTCATCATTTACTATTCCTTGACATCCATGTACGTAGACGGGCCATGATGACACCATGGGAGCCTGAATCCTCATCATTAATTACATAAATGCCAACCATGTACGTAGGTCTACGGGCCATGATGACACCATGGGAGCCTGAATCCTCATCATTTATAACATAAATGCCAACAACACGTAGATGGGCCATGATGACACCATGGGAGCCTGAATCCTCATCATTTATGACATAAATGCCATTCATGTACGTAGGCCAGCCATGATGACACCATGGGAGCCTGAATCCTCATAATTAATTACATACATGCCATCCATGTACGTACACGGGCCATGATGACACCATGGGAGCCTGAATCCTCATCATTTTTTTTATGAGACATCCATGTACGTAGGCCAGCCATGATGACACCATGGGAGCCTGAATCCTCATCATTTTTTTTTCTTTGACATCCATGTACGTAGACGGGCCATGATGACACCATGGGAGCCTGAATCCTCATCATTAATTACATACATGCCATCCATGTACGTACACGGGCCATGATGACACCATGGGAGCCTGAATCCTCATCATTTACTATTCCTTGACATCCATGTACGTAGGCCAGCCATGGAGACACCATGGGAGCCTGAATCCTCCTCGTTAATTACATAAATGCCAACCATGTACGTAGACAAGCCATGATGACACCATGGGAGCCTGAATCCTCATCATTTACTATTCCTTGACATCCATGTACGTAGACGGGCCATGATGACACCATGGGAGCCTGAATCCTCATCATTAATTACATAAATGCCAACCATGTACGTAGACGGGCCATGATGACACCATGGGAGCCTGAATCCTCATCTTTTTTTTTATGAGACATCCATGTACGTAGACGGGCCATGATGACACCATGGGAGGCTGAAATCCCGCGCCTTTTTTTTTCTTTGACATCCATGTACGTAGGCCAGCCATGATGACACCATGGGAGCCTGAATCCTCATCATTAATTACATACATGCCATCCATGTACGTAGACGGGCCATGATGACACCATGGGAGCCTGAATCCTCATCATTTACTATTCCTTGACATCCATGTACGTAGGCCAGCCATGGAGACACCATGGGAGCCTGAATCCTCCTCGTTAATTACATAAATGCCAACCATGTACGTAGACAAGCCATGATGACACCATGGGAGCCTGAATCCTCATCATTTACTATTCCTTGACATCCATGTACGTAGACGGGCCATGATGACACCATGGGAGCCTAAATCCTCATCATTAATTACATGGATGGCATTTATGTATTTAATGATGAGGATTCAGGCTCCCATGGTGTCATCATGGCTTGTCTACCTACATGGTTGGCATTTATGTAACCTGAATCCTCTCATTAAAAAAATGAAGAGGATTCAGGCTCCATTGGTGTCATCATGGCTGGCCTACGTACATGGATGTCAAGGAATAGTAAATGATGAGGATTCAGGCTCCCATGGTGTCATCATGGCTTGTCTACGTACATGGTTGGCATTTATGTAATTAATGAGGAGGATTCAGGCTCCCATGGTGTCTCCATGGCTGGCCTACGTACATGGATGGCATTTATGTAATTAATGAGGAGGATTTAGGCTCCCATGGTGTCATCATCGCCCGTCTACGTACATGGATGGCATTTATGTAATTAACGAGGAGGATTCAGGCTCCCATGGTGTCATCATGGCTGGCCTACGTACATGGATGTCAAGGAATAGTAAATGATGAGGATTCAGGCTCCCATGGTGTCTCCATGGCCCGTCTACGTACATGAATGGCAAGTATGTAATTAATGATGAGGATTCAGGCTCCCATGGTGTCATCATGGCCTGTCTACGTACATGGATGGCATGTATGTATTTAATGATGAGGATTCAGGCTCCCATGGTGTCTCCATGGCTGGCCTACGTACATGGATGGCATTTATGTAATTAATGAGGAGGATTTAGGCTCCCATGGTGTCATCAATGCCCGTCTACGTACATGGTTGGCATTTATGTAATTAATGATGAGGATTCAGGCTCCCATGGTGTCATCATGGCCCGTCTACGTACATGGATGTCAAGGAATAGTAAATGATGAGGATTCAGGCTCCCATGGTGTCATCATGGCTTGTCTACGTACATGGTTGGCATTTATGTAATTAACGAGGAGGATTCAGGCTCCCATGGTGTCTCCATGGCTGGCCTACGTACATGGATGTCAAGGAATAGTAAATGATGAGGATTCAGGCTCCCATGGTGTCATCATGGCCCGTGTACGTACATGGATGGCATGTATGTAATTAATGATGAGGATTCAGGCTCCCATGGTGTCATCATGGCCCGTCTACGTACATGGATGTCAAAGAAAAAAAAATGATGAGGATTCAGGCTCCCATGGTGTCATCATGGCTGGCCTACGTACATGGATGTTTCATAAAAAAAATGATGAGGATTCAGGCTCCCATGGTGTCATCATGGCCCGTCTACGTACATGGTTGGCATTTATGTAATTAATGAAGAGGATTCAGGCTCCCATGGTGTCATCATGGCCCGTCTACGTACATGGATGTCAAGGAATAGTAAATGATGAGGATTCAGGCTCCCATGGGGTCATCATGGCTTGTCTACGTACATGGTTGGCATTTATGTAATTAACGAGGAGGATTCAGGCTCCATTGGTGTCATCATGGCTGGCCTACGTACATGGATGTCAAGGAATAGTAAATGATGAGGATTCAGGCTCCCATGGTGTCATCATGGCTTGTCTACGTACATGGTTGGCATTTATGTAATTAATGAGGAGGATTCAGGCTCCCATGGTGTCTCCATGGCTGGCCTACGTACATGGATGGCATTTATGTATTTAATGATGAGGATTCAGGCTCCCATGGTGTCATCATGGCTTGTCTACCTACATGGTTGGCATTTATGTAACCTGAATCCTCTCATTAAGAAAATGAAGAGGATTCAGGCTCCATTGGTGTCAGTTAGATGAGATGCTTAGGCTGACACACGGATTTCCGGCCTGCGCGCCGCGTATTGCCTACCGCGGCTGAGCGGGACACCTCAGTACAGTACGGCAGGGTGTACGGTACTGAGGTGTCATGTGGACCGATGTGCGGTTAGTGCCAGACTGTTCCTAGGTGCTAGCTCGACCCGCCAGGTCCGGTGTAGCCGGGCCTGACGGGCCGAGTCTTAGCTGGTTGCTAGTGACGTGGTCGCATGGCATTGCAGTGTACAGTTGTCCACTGGTCGTGTGCTGCAGGTAGCACCGCCATAGGCATATAGGCGTAGCACTGGGGAGTGCCACAGCACCCGCGTTTGCCCAGTTCCATTCTGAGCCCTCAGCTTTCATCGCTCTCTCATTGTATTATTGTAATACAATCATCATTCGCTTTCAGCTTCAGCAGTTGTTCGTCGTTCCTAGTCTCCATCCAACTTGGACTGAAAAGTTCGATATTTTTTTTACAAGCAAAAAAAAAAGATATGGCGTCCAACAACGGCAACAACGGCAACAACAACAAGGGGAAGGCGCCTGCCAGGCGCACCTCACCCCGCCTTTCGCCGGAGGGCACGCCCTCCACCACCGATGCGAGGGTGACGCCCAACGTCACCTTCCGCACGGTGGTCGCCGACCACCCCAGGCGTCGGACCCCGCAGGTGGGGCCCGGCGCCCGGGGAATGGCGAGCGGTCGTCCGTTTGCCATAGGCGGTTCGTCCGCCATGGCACCTGGGGGGCAGGTCCCCCGGGCACGCAATTCCCCCGTCGCAGGTGACGGGGGTCGTGAGCGGAGTGATTCCTCGGAGGAGGATGGCGAGGTGCCGCCTGCGAGGCCTCGGCCTTCGCTCGAGCTGTCGTCGCAGACACCTGCGACGTCTGGCAACCTTTCCGTGGGCCGACAGATGGCCACCATGGACATTGACCGGTATGGGGAACATGTTCCGCCCCCGGTCGCGTTCGGGCGCCCACCCCATTTTCTCCCCCTTGGGGAGGACGACATCCCGGCGTTCATTGCGGTGAACGGCCGGATCATGCACCAACGTTTTCAGTTGCTTCCAGATGAGGAGATACACGCGATAGAGGTTCATCGGGTGCACACGCTGATCGAGGGGCGTCTTAGGATGCAGATCCCACTGGTTCAGGTGGCGGTTTGGCTGTACTGCTTCGCCAATCGGCCGAGGCACAACCCCGGCACTGTTGATCAGTGGGCGTCCAGGCAGCGCCAGAGAGAAGCGCTGCGCGTGGTCACCAGACCAGAGATCGCGCTGACTCCGTTGGGGCCGTGGCCCCAAGTCACGCCAGTTGGCTGGGGCCCGGATAGGCGTGAGGCGGCTGCGATGCCGCCTGCGACGGAGCGCGGGGCGGCAGACGCCCCCAACACGCCCATGGGTGGTGCAGCCACCCAGGACCCTCTGGCAGGTCAGAGGGTCCAACCTCAGCCGCAGGCTCCCCCGCCCAGGGTGGGGGGCCAGGTGGCTGAGGAGGCCACCGGGGTCGCAGGGACCCCGGCGGCGACACAAGCGCCCGGGGTCGCAGGGACCCCGGCAGCGACGCCGGCGCCTCCGGCGCTGGCGGGGGATGCAGCCCCCATGGAGGGTGTCACGGGCACCTCCAGCGGCTCTGGGGGGCAGGCCTCCTCTAGTCGCAACAAGGACAAGTCCCTGGCAGGGCCGGAGGGGCCCCAGGGTCCCACCGCAGCTGGGCAGCAACCAGCACTGCTGGAGGGCGACCTGCAAGGTCGCGACTTCATCACCCTGGGTGATGAGGCCGTGTGGCGTGCCATACAGACAGCCACAGCCTCCTTCCGTGGGCTGGCCGACCGGAGCCAGCAGATGCATGTTGCGGAGGCGGGGAGCCTGGTGTGTGCGATTATCACGCACATCCTGGGCTTGCCCAACCTCCATGCAGACACACGCAGGGTGTGTGACGACCTGCTGCCTGCCCTGCAGGCTCTCCTCTCAGGGAGGAGGGTGCAGGGTAACAGGGTGGGCCTGGTGCGCCTCCTGGAGCGCCTACACAATGCCATCATGAAGGGGGCGGGTAGGTGGCTGCCTACCTGGCTGCATCATGATTTTACTAACCCTACTGACGATGATGTGTCCCTCTCTCCCACCTTCCATGATTGGGAGGAGGCCCGCAGCAGGAGGCGGGAAGTGACACACACTCACACCCTCACCCAGCCCTCCCCTATGTTGTCTAACCGTCCTACACAGCCCATGTTTGCCCATCCTGCTCAGCTCACTCAAGTAGCACTTCCCTCTCAGCAGGTCTCTCCTGTGAATGCTGCAGCAGCAACACCATCTTCTCCCTCTCCCCCTGCATCCCCCTCTAGGTTGCCCACTTACAATGAAAACCGTCCTGTGGATAGGATTAATGTCAGGGGGCTGCCTGAGGGGTATACGAGGGAGCAGGGGAATCATGCACTTCTCTCTCTGCAGCTGGCTAGGGAGGAACTGAATGTCAAGAATTGGTTTGGATCTCTCATGCAGGGGGATTTCTACCATCAGTCCTCTTCTCAGATTCAGAATCTCATTCTTGTCTTCCAGCGTAGGTATCCCAAGTGGCAGGACACGCAGGCTAGGGCAGTTTGGGAGGCTTTCATGAAGGAGCTAACTGACCTCCTCTCCACCCCCTCATCTGTGGACATATATGGGGCATTCAGGTGGGTAGAGGAATACAGGGTCACATCAGTGGACTATGTGGCTGAGACAAAGAAATATGAGCTAGCCATCAAAGCACGTCCTGATGTCCAGCAGCTAGATCACAAGTTCTTGCTGCGTTCTTTCCTTGAGAAACTCAAACTTGACAAAAACACCTACGCTATGCTTGCCACAGGGATGGCAAAGTACTGGGAGGACATGAAGGAGGCATTGGATTATATCAAGCTGGCCTTGGCTCCCCTTAGCCAGGGGGCCATGGGCACCTCTGTAAAGAGGGTCAGGGGGGAAGAGAGGGAGGAGGAGGACAGGGAGAGGGAAGACAGGAGCAAGAGACCTGTCACTATGGCAGAAGTCAAGTCCCTGCTGGGACAAATGTTTAAGGGCAAGGGCAAGGGCAAGGGCAAGGGCAAGGGCAGGGGCTGGGGCAAGGGCAAGGGTAAGGGGCAGTCTCCCTCCAAGGGGGGCAGCTCCAGCAACAACAACAACAACAGTAACAACAACAACAACAACAACAACAACAACAACAACAACAACAATAACAACAACAACAACAAGAAGCAGGACAAGGAGGACAAGTCTTCTCAGCGGTGCACCCGCTGTGGCATGAAGTACCACCTGCGGCCCACCTGCCGCAAGAACGTGGACGAGCTGGGGCATTTGGACGTCCTGTGCCACAAGTGCCACGGGCCGCCCCACGGTGACCCCAAGGACTGCAAGCGGCCTCCTCACGGCAAGAAGTGTGAGTCTCCCTCTCATGCTGGCTTGAGTGTGCCTGCTTCACCTCTTTCATCTGCATGCCCCACTGTCAGAGCAGTGAGCAGTTCTGGAAAGGTGCTACAGCTGGTTTCAGAAGATTATGTCTCTAAACCAACCTTCACATCTATGGTTCCCAAGGTGTGCAGAGTGTCCCCCTCAGAGGATGCTCATATCAGTTTTCAGGAGCTTGCTTTGCAGTTGCATTTCCTTTATGGGCATGAAGTGAGTGCAGAGGTGGTGGCAGCAGCAATAGGGGGGGCAGCACTCAGACGTGCATGCCAGGTGGTCAGATCCCACTGCCAGCATTGTCAGTTCAATGCACCCAAACCCCCTAAGTGGCATGTAGCTACCCCACCTAAGAGCAAGGGCAGGGTGGTAGGAGATGTCTTTCATGTCCCACGTAGCTCCCACAAAAACCAGCATCTTCATTAAAACAATAAGTGGAAGCATACATGTGACACTAATTGACATGCCCGGAGGCACGCCGTTCAAGGCCCTTCATGAAGTACGTTGCCCTAGAGGCAACCAAGACAAGGGTGGGTGGGTGGGGAGCAAAGAAAGAGGCCGACAAAACCAGCCAGAGCGGCTTTTAGTCGCAAAACCTCCCTTATCCCTAGCTAACTGACGTCATTAAACCCTTATGTTTAGTGGATGCTAGTAAGACGCTAACCGTACAGACCGGGGGTAGAATATCCCGAATCTGCACGGCTAGTATTAAATAATGCGTAGGTTGTTCTTTTCAGGGGCACTGCACCTCACGCCCCGTTCCGCCCGGGTATAATCAACCCAAGCGCGGAACGCACATTTTATTTAATTCATTTTTCAACCATGCACTATATTGCATCTACTAATCACAAAAGCTCTAGCCAAACAGCTACGAGTAAACACTGCGACCTATAAGCCGCTCATCCAGCGGCCTCTTGTTCCCGCATTCACGTATAGAAGAAACTCCGTTCAAAGAACCCCGATTCATGTCCCACGTAGCTCCCACAAAAACCAGCATCTTCATTAAAACAATAAGTGGAAGCATACATGTGACACTAATTGACATGCCCGGAGGCACGCCGTTCAAGGCCCTTCATGAAGTACGTTGCCCAATCACCCCCGCCCTGGCTTTCCCTTGAAGCCGCACTCCACCTTGCTCGTTGTCACAAGTGACCGCCCTGCCGCAAAACGGGAGCCCCCCCACATCGGGAGGCGTGTGCCCGGCGGCTGTGGATGCATGGCCAGGCCCAAAAAGGCCCAGCGCATTTGCACTGCGATTGCGCACGGCCAGCCTATCATGACCCCTCTCGGGGCCCCGAGTCGGTACCGCTATGGCCGTCTCCCCATAGACCCGGGGTGCTTCGAGAAAAAACGTGGACCTAGCCCAGGCCCCGCCAGCCCGGATGCCCGAGGCCACAGCCCCAGGCACCTGGCTGAACGAGAGTCCGTTCAGCCAAGACCGCATTCCCCCCGAGGTTTCTATGCGTGGGGAAAAAATTTCTAGCTTAGACGCTTTTCCCATCGCCGTCCCCAGCCCCAACCACCCCCCCTCGGCGGAAGGCAATTGCAAAGTTTGCTGGCCAGCAGCAATTTCCGAAGAAAAAGCCGCAGGCCGCGGACCGAGACACGGGTCGCCAGTGCCAGCCATCCGGCTCCAACCCGGGGTGCAAGCATCCCCAGGTACGGAGCACCAGCTCGCGCACTGGGCCGACCAAGCGACAGTTGAGCACCTGTCACGGCATCCGGCCCACCAAAGACCCCAAGCTGGGGAAAAGGTGCGGACCGGAGGTAATCTTTTTCTTTTCTTTTAGTTAACCGGGCGAGGAACTACGCCTGGCCGGTTAACAACTGGAAGTCTCACCACTGGCCAAGTGGCCAGTGCAACCAGTGCTTTTGGGATTTTGCTCCGCAGCACCCATAGCTGCGGCTGCCGCCGCAACGACAACGAGCAAAGAAAGAGGCCGACAAAACCAGCCAGAGCGGCTTTTAGTCGCAAAACCTCCCTTATCCCTAGCTAACTGACGTCATTAAACCCTTATGTTTAGTGGATGCTAGTAAGACGCTAACCGTACAGACCGGGGGTAGAATATCCCGAATCTGCACGGCTAGTATTAAATAATGCGTAGGTTGTTCTTTTCAGGGGCACTGCACCTCACGCCCCGTTCCGCCCGGGTATAATCAACCCAAGCGCGGAACGCACATTTTATTTAATTCATTTTTCAACCATGCACTATATTGCATCTACTAATCACAAAAGCTCTAGCCAAACAGCTACGAGTAAACACTGCGACCTATAAGCCGCTCATCCAGCGGCCTCTTGTTCCCGCATTCACGTATAGAAGAAACTCCGTTCAAAGAACCCCGATTCATATCAAAGGACAATCTTACTTGGCACTTAAAGATGCATGGTCAAGGTACACAACCATTGAACCATTACCTGGAATGGACAAGACACAGTTGCTCAGGGCTCTCTTGATTGCTCAGGCCAGGTACTACCCTGTGGAGGCATTGTTACTGGATCAGCAGTTCACGTGTCTTGCCAATGAACCAGGGTGTGAGGCTATTGATCTGGCTGGGCTAGAAGATCATGAGAGGCAAGGCATCATTGAAAGGGCCATCAGGTCCATTAAAACCCTTGTAGCCAAAGAAGATGGCAATATGCTGGCTGACAGTGGGTCATATGCTGACAGAGCTCTGTGGTCCACCAGGTTGTGCCAAGTCCTCAACAGGAGGCCACTCATGAAAACCCCACAAGGGGTGGTCATTACACCAGATGGATTGCATGCAGGCATTTATCCACCTGAGGTACTAGCCCTATACAACGCACAGCGAGCACAGACAGCTAGCAGGTTAGCTGTCAAGGATGCAAAGCATCCACGTCCCACCTTCAAAGAAGGGGATCAGGTCCTATTCTACAAGGAGTCGGGACTAGGCAAGGTGGGTACCTGGCATGGGCCAGCCACCATCCTAAAATTTAACACCACTGGCAGGACAGTGTTAGTTAAACACAATGACACGGGAAGATTCACAGGTGTTCACCTCACAGGATGAAATTGTATTTTCCAACTGTGTCAGACGTGGCAGAGGAGGAAGAGCTGTTGGCCGACAGCCCTGTACAGTTGCCTGGCATCCCAGCGTTGCCCAGTGAGTGGTTGTTTGGAACACCCACTGGTGAGTGTGAGAGCCACACCCACTGTGACACCCAGGTCACCCTTGATGATTGCAGGCAGTCACTGCAGGCTTGGCCCCCTGCAGCAGAGGGTCACATTGGCAAAACAGGTGATCAGCAACCTATCACCTCTTCAAGTGTGAACATAGCTCAGCCACTAGCTGCACCTTCCAAACGCAGCCTAGCAGACGCTGTTCGCATTTTACAAGCAGCTCATAGAGCCAAAGCTCAAACTGCTGCAGGATCAGCTAAGGTGGGGAAGGTTGGGCAGAATGACAATAGCCCATTTATGGTTGCAGTGGACACACAAGCCCAGGTCAGCATTATCAGTGCCCTGGCTGTGCCCCATTTGCCTTTGGAACCTTCACCCTGGCACCATGTGGCTGATTTCTCAGGGCAGTCATCCCTCAAGGTATTAGGTCAGGTCATGTTGACTATACTTGGTATCCCCACTCCTTTTCAGGTCTTGGAAGGTTATAAAGGGAATGCTTTATTGGGGGATCCTTTTCTCTGTTACCCTGGTGTCATCATATCCAGTGATAGACTATCCATCCAGGACATGGGTGGTGTTGATCTGAATCATTTCAAAATTTCTCTTGAAAAACTTCTTAACACCAACATTGCTTCTGTAAAATTTGCTACACCCAAGTATGCCCCAGGGCAAGAACCCTGTGTGGCAGACCTGGTTCACAACCAAAAACTTCATCCCAACTCATTTGGATTGGGCAAGCATGATGTGGCTAAAATGTCTCCTCTTTCTTATGAACAGATAGAGCAAGACTGTCGCACACACATAGGATTCCTAAAATGGGTGGAGGCCTTTAACAAGGCCAGGGAAGAATGGGTAGTGCCAGATCCTCTTAGTCCCTCTCATACTCCACCTGTCACACCTATTGACAAAAAGCCTGCAGGGTGCAAGCATTTGCGCCTGAAGTTTGTGTGTAAACATAAGCCAGCAGCAGATGGGTCAGTCATTTTCATGCTAGACCTTGTGTGACAGAGTTCAAGGGCACCACTGATCTGACAGAGGCAGAGTTGTACACGCCAGGCATTCAGCAAACATCCCTAAAAATCTTGCTGTCTGTCTTTGTGGGTCATCTCAATGATGGGGATGATTATGTATGTAAGGCTACAGACATTAAAAGGGCTTTCCTGAAAGGCTCACCTGAGATAGCACAACAAGTGTGGCATGGTCAGGTGTATGTAGTCTCCACTCCCAGAGTTTGGGCAAAACACATCCCTCAGCAGTACCTGAAAGCTAACATAGGTGTTGAAGGGCTGCAATCAGCTCCTCGAATTTTCAGGATGTCAGCTCAGGCTGTGTTTGAAAAGCTAGGGGCTAGATATGATGACATAGACCCTTGCTTCTTTGTGGTCCCACACCCTCATGGCATACTCACCTTTGTGTGGCATGGGGATGATCAGCTGATTGCTGGGCCAAGGCGTGCTGTGGATGATTTTATTCAACAAGTGTCACAGCATTTTGAGATTGGCAAGCAAGTAGAGCTGGGCACCACTGCCATAAAATTTTGTGGCACAATGTTACAACTCCAGCAGCATCAAAACCAGTGGGTGTGTGCACTTACTCTCCCAATGATTACATGCACAGCTGCTTGGAGGTTTTGCAAACAAAAATCAAACCTGGAGCCTGTCCTACCATTAGAGGCAAGCTGGGGTGGTTGTGCTCAACGTGTGCACCTCACCTGGCTGTGGTTAGCAGAGTTGATGATGATGTCTTGATGCAAGTAGGTCACAAAGCCATCACCAAAACTCTCCAGGAAGGCCCTCCCCTTATCTTGCACTCCTTGGATCTCCACAAAACCATTCACATCCAAGCTATGATGGATAGTTCCATGGAGTCCAGGCAGATTACCAAGTTGCAGGCAAGGGAGTCAGGCTTGTATTTTGTGCAGAATGATGATGCACCCTTGTCTCTCATTTCATGGTACAGCCGGTTGCATAGACGCAAGGCTGTCAGCAGCAATGCTGCTGAGTGCAGGGCAGTGGTGTCAGCAGTGCTTCATGCCAGGTACTTGAATCATGTGCTGGTTTGGTTGCAGATGCAAGCAGGCAGCAATGCTGGGGTGGTGGCACACTTGCTCACTGACAGTCAGTCAGTCCTCAGTTTCCTTGCTAACCCCTATGCTGTGCACACTGATCTTGACTGGGTGGTCCTGAAACAGGAGTCCACCTACTGGGAGTCCACCCGTCACGTGGAGGACAAACACAACGCTGCTGATGCACTCACTAAAGTGCCTCAGCAGGCAGCTGACCAATACCAGCTGTTGTACCACTTGATGAACCCCTATGGCAAGCAGGCAACCCTGCCCCATAGGGGGGACGCCTAGCAGGGTCCTGTTCACCAGGGCCGCCTAGGTCACCCAGTACCCCTTGGGCAGGTCCAAGGGGTAGGTTGTGGCTTCCAGCAAGGGGGGTTGGTTGGAGTCTGTTTTTCATACATCTGCGTGCCCTATGCCCAATAAAATCTGTTTTGATTTTTTCAACACCATGGAATTTCGTTATGCACACCTTCATAGGTGGGCATGGGATGTATCTCACACTTTCTTCACTAGGGCGTATGCCTTGGTGGATTGGCCTTGAGCTCAGTGGCTCAGGTGCCCCCATTCAAGTGGAGGGTCAAAGCTCCCTTGACAGGTGGTTACCCAGGACCCCAGTTCACTGTGGATATCCTGGGCCACCTGGCCTTACTGTTCAGTGGCAGTAAAGGCATGGGTGCTGTCATGTTGTCTAGTACAACGTGCTCAGCACAGGTGCAGGATGAAATATTCCTGTCACCTGTCACCAGGACTTCAGTCACCCATGTGCAGGGCAGGGGTGGCTGGTCTCACACGTTGTGCAGGTGCAACGTGGCCAGGTCCAGGATGTCATAGTCCTGTCACCTGTCACTCGGACTTCAGCCCCCTCTGTGCAGGGCAGGGGTGGCTGGTCCTCACATGTTGTGCAGGTACAACATGGACAGTGCAGGGTGCAATAAACCTGTCCACTGTCACTCCTCAGGTTGCAGGTAACCTGAGCTCAGTTGACCCAGCCTGGCTGGGTATTTTCTCTCTGAGTGGGCGATGATGATGGAACAACATGGAACCTCTTAAACGGTTACCTTGGCATTTTTTTACAATGGCTTCTTGGCTGGTGATGCACTCCCTGGATAGGCAGACAGGCATAGCTATCTCCCTTGTGAGCTCGCGAGGAGGAGGAACTCCCCGGGCATGTTGAGCTAAACGTGATGCCATCACAAGTATTGCACGAGTTCTGGGGCCCATCTTTTTCAGTCCAGATGTTGCAGTATGGGTGTCAGTTGCTCAGCACCTCAGTCAGCTTGGAGTCAGTCTCCTAGCTGGGCAGGGTCAGGCTTGAAGTCGCTAGCCTTCAACCTGAAAGGAAAACATAATGGGAGTTAGATGAGATGCTTAGGCTGACACACGGATTTCCGGCCTGCGCGCCGCGTATTGCCTACCGCGGCTGAGCGGGACACCTCAGTACAGTACGGCAGGGTGTACGGTACTGAGGTGTCATGTGGACCGATGTGCGGTTAGTGCCAGACTGTTCCTAGGTGCTAGCTCGACCCGCCAGGTCCGGTGTAGCCGGGCCTGACGGGCCGAGTCTTAGCTGGTTGCTAGTGACGTGGTCGCATGGCATTGCAGTGTACAGTTGTCCACTGGTCGTGTGCTGCAGGTAGCACCGCCATAGGCATATAGGCGTAGCACTGGGGAGTGCCACAGCACCCGCGTTTGCCCAGTTCCATTCTGAGCCCTCAGCTTTCATCGCTCTCTCATTGTATTATTGTAATACAATCATCATTCGCTTTCAGCTTCAGCAGTTGTTCGTCGTTCCTAGTCTCCATCCAACTGTGTCATCATGGCTGGCCTACGTACATGGATGTCAAGGAATAGTAAATGATGAGGATTCAGGCTCCCATGGTGTCATCATGGCTTGTCTACGTACATGGTTGGCATTTATGTAATTAATGAGGAGGATTCAGGCTCCCATGGTGTCTCCATGGCTGGCCTACGTACATGGATGGCATTTATGTAATTAATGAGGAGGATTTAGGCTCCCATGGTGTCATCATCGCCCGTCTACGTACATGGATGGCATTTATGTAATTAATGATGAGGATTCAGGCTCCCATGGTGTCATCATGGCCCGTCTACGTACATGGATGTCAAGGAATAGTAAATGATGAGGATTCAGGCTCCCATGGTGTCTCCATGGCCCGTCTACGTACATGAATGGCAAGTATGTAATTAATGATGAGGATTCAGGCTCCCATGGTGTCATCATGGCCCGTCTACGTACATGGATGGCATTTATGTAATTAATGATGAGGATTCAGGCTCCCATGGTGTCATCATGGCCCGTCTACGTACATGGATGTCAAGGAATAGTAAATGATGAGGATTCAGGCTCCCATGGTGTCTCCATGGCCCGTCTACGTACATGAATGGCAAGTATGTAATTAATGATGAGGATTCAGGCTCCCATGGTGTCATCATGGCCTGTCTACGTACATGGATGGCATGTATGTATTTAATGATGAGGATTCAGGCTCCCATGGTGTCTCCATGGCTGGCCTACGTACATGGATGGCATTTATGTAATTAATGAGGAGGATTTAGGCTCCCATGGTGTCATCAATGCCCGTCTACGTACATGGTTGGCATATATGTAATTAATGATGAGGATTCAGGCTCCAATGGTGTCATCATGGCCCGTCTACGTACATGGATGTCAAGGAATAGTAAATGATGAGGATTCAGGCTCCCATGGTGTCATCATGGCTTGTCTACGTACATGGTTGGCATTTATGTAATTAACGAGGAGGATTCAGGCTCCCATGGTGTCTCCATGGCTGGCCTACGTACATGGATGTCAAGGAATAGTAAATGATGAGGATTCAGGCTCCCATGGTGTCATCATGGCCCGTGTACGTACATGGATGGCATGTATGTAATTAATGATGAGGATTCAGGCTCCCATGGTGTCATCATGGCCCGTCTACGTACATGGATGTCAAAGAAAAAAAATGATGAGGATTCAGGCTCCCATGGTGTCATCATGGCTGGCCTACGTACATGGATGTCTCATAAAAAAAATGATGAGGATTCAGGCTCCCATGGTGTCATCATGGCCCGTCTACGTACATGGTTGGCATTTTTGTAATTAATGATGAGGATTCAGGCTCCCATGGTGTCATCATGGCCCGTCTACGTACATGGATGTCAAGGAATAGTAAATGATGAGGATTCAGGCTCCCATGGTGTCATCATGGCTTGTCTACGTACATGGTTGGCATTTATGTAATTAACGAGGAGGATTCAGGCTCCATTGGTGTCATCATGGCTGGCCTACGTACATGGATGTCAAGGAATAGTAAATGATGAGGATTCAGGCTCCCATGGTGTCATCATGGCCCGTCTACGTACATGGATGTCAAGGAATAGTAATTCTATTCCCACTATTACCAATCCACCAACATTTGATTAAAACAATAAGTGGGCAATTACAGAACCCATGAGTGAGCCTGCCACGCTGCACCCATTTCATGATTGATTGTAGTTCTCGTTACCCTAGAAACAAACACAAAAAGAGGGAGGGAGGGCGGGACAAGAAAAAGAGACCTAGAACATCGTGCAAATGGCACTTTAGGGCGGCGTAGCCCAGGCTCGCCTCATGAGCCGTCAGCAACAGTAACTTAATTGCTACTTAACTTAACGAACTAGAAATGGCCATACAAAACTGGCCAACTAATTCTAACTCATGGAACCGGTCCAGCCCAAGGCCCACCGTCCCGTAGTACCACTCACATAGCGGCGTTCATTCTCATCTGTTATAAAGAAACTACGTTCAGAGAACACCGATTCTATTCCCACTATTACCAATCCACCAACATTTGATTAAAACAATAAGTGGGCAATTACAGAACCCATGAGTGAGCCTGCCACGCTGCACCCATTTCATGATTGATTGTAGTTCTCGTTACCCAACCCCCCTTTCCTGGTGCTTTATCTCCAAAGCTCCGCCAACCACTTTCGCTCAGTGGCTCCCGAGGCTGCCCTGCCGCAACGGTCACGACCATTACAATCGCCGGCGGCTGTAGCGAGCCTCATGCACGATAACCCTTTGCAGGGCCCCCCCCAGCCTTCCACCCTCGGCCAGTAAAAGAGGGTGTTGAATGTGCACGCAAAGACAAGGAAGAAGACGCCTCGTTTAACGATCACGGACCTCCCTCAAAGGCCAGTGCCGCCCTAACGTGACGACAACTTGTAGGACGTCACCCGATGCCACCATATCTCGATTACTGTCAACGTTGTCACCTGGGGGAGTAACTTTCCATATTTCAGGTTTTAGTTGATGAGCAGGCTCTCATCACACACCCCAGCGGCCGATAAAGCGCAAGCGCAACTGGGCCGGCCAAAATATTTGGTCCTGCCCGGCCCAGGTCCGTCTGTTAAACTGGCCCCTTAAGTCTCGGTCTGAATCGAAATATTGCATAATTCCGGAATTCGTCCCCACCACATTCCCGAGACCTCACGCACCCATAAGAGCGGATGCTGGTAAATATTTTTCTACTTACGCGAGGGCCGACAGACTTGTCGTCCATCACAATGCCCACTAAAAGTAACCCGACCACCCTTCCTTCGGCAGTCAGCAGTCAGGAACTGCAACCCTGCTGCGACATTCCGCAGCAAAGCGGTAGGCACTGCAGCGTGGCACGGAAATCTTACTCATGGCTTCAGAGTTCCGTACAGGTGCCACGCGCAGGCAAACGCGAAGTATTTTATAGTCTCTCGTCGGCCAAGAACCCAGCTGCGGGGAGAAAACCGACGAGGGTAATTTCAATTTCTTTTTCACAGTCACGTGACTGTTCAAGCTATGTCAGTCACGCGCCATCTCTAATCGGCCACCGCCAGCCAAAAGGCTGACGCGATTAGGGCAGCATTAAATTTCTTGTAATCCGCCATACCCATACCCCATACATCCGATTACAAGAAAAAGAGACCTAGAACATCGTGCAAATGGCACTTTAGGGCGGCGTAGCCCAGGCTCGCCTCATGAGCCGTCAGCAACAGTAACTTAATTGCTACTTAACTTAACGAACTAGAAATGGCCATACAAAACTGGCCAACTAATTCTAACTCATGGAACCGGTCCAGCCCAAGGCCCACCGTCCCGTAGTACCACTCACATAGCGGCGTTCATTCTCATCTGTTATAAAGAAACTACGTTCAGAGAACACCGAATGATGAGGATTCAGGCTCCCATGGTGTCATCATGGCTTGTCTACGTACATGGTTGGCATTTATGTAATTAACGAGGAGGATTCAGGCTCCATTGGTGTCATCATGGCTGGCCTACGTACATGGATGTCAAGGAATAGTAAATGATGAGGATTCAGGCTCCCATGGTGTCATCATGGCTTGTCTACGTACATGGTTGGCATTTATGTAATTAATGAGAAGGATTCAGGCTCCCATGGTGTCTCCATGGCCCGTCTACGTACATGGATGTCAAAGAAAAAAAAATGATGAGGATTCAGGCTCCCATGGTGTCATCATGGCTGGCCTACGTACATGGATGTCTCATAAAAAAAATGATGAGGATTCAGGCTCCCATGGTGTCATCATGGCCCGTCTACGTACATGGTTGGCATTTTTGTAATTAATGATGAGGATTCAGGCTCCCATGGTGTCATCATGGCCCGTCTACGTACATGGATGTCAAGGAATAGTAAATGATGAGGATTCAGGCTCCCATGGTGTCATCATGGCTTGTCTACGTACATGGTTGGCATTTATGTGATTAACGAGGAGGATTCAGGCTCCATTGGTGTCATCATGGCTGGCCTACGTACGTGGATGTCAAGGAATAGTAAATGATGAGGATTCAGGCTCCCATGGTGTCATCATGGCCCGTCTACGTACATGGATGTCAAGGAATAGTAAATGATGAGGATTCAGGCTCCCATGGTGTCATCATGGCTTGTCTACGTACATGGTTGGCATTTATGTAATTAACGAGGAGGATTCAGGCTCCATTGGTGTCATCATGGCTGGCCTACGTACATGGATGTCAAGGAATAGTAAATGATGAGGATTCAGGCTCCCATGGTGTCATCATGGCCCGTGTACGTACATGGATGGCATGTATGTAATTAATGATGAGGATTCAGGCTCCCATGGTGTCATCATGGCCCGTCTACGTACATGGATGTCAAAGAAAAAAAAATGATGAGGATTCAGGCTCCCATGGTGTCATCATGGCTGGCCTACGTACATGGATGTCTCATAAAAAAAATGATGAGGATTCAGGCTCCCATGGTGTCATCATGGCCCGTCTACGTACATGGATGGCATTTATGTAATTAATGATGAGGATTCAGGCTCCCATGGTGTCATCATGGCCCGTCTACGTACATGGATGTCAAGGAATAGTAAATGATGAGGATTCAGGCTCCCATGGTGTCATCATGGCTTGTCTACGTACATGGTTGGCATTTATGTATAATTAACGAGGAGGATTCAGGCTCCATTGGTGTCATCATGGCTGGCCTACGTACATGGATGTCAAGGAATAGTAAATGATGAGGATTCAGGCTCCCATGGTGTCATCATGGCTTGTCTACGTACATGGTTGGCATTTATGTAATTAATGAGGAGGATTCAGGCTCCCATGGTGTCTCCATGGCTGGCCTACGTACATGGATGGCATTTATGTATTTAATGATGAGGATTCAGGCTCCCATGGTGTCATCATGGCTTGTCTACCTACATGGTTGGCATTTATGTAACCTGAATCCTCTCATTAAAAAAATGAAGAGGATTCAGGCTCCATTGGTGTCATCATGGCTGGCCTACGTACATGGATGTCAAGGAATAGTAAATGATGAGGATTCAGGCTCCCATGGTGTCATCATGGCTTGTCTACGTACATGGTTGGCATTTATGTAATTAATGAGGAGGATTCAGGCTCCCATGGTGTCTCCATGGCTGGCCTACGTACATGGATGGCATTTATGTAATTAATGAGGAGGATTTAGGCTCCCATGGTGTCATCATCGCCCGTCTACGTACATGGATGGCATTTATGTAATTAATGATGAGGATTCAGGCTCCCATGGTGTCATCATGGCCCGTCTACGTACATGGATGTCAAGGAATAGTAAATGATGAGGATTCAGGCTCCCATGGTGTCTCCATGGCCCGTCTACGTACATGAATGGCAAGTATGTAATTAATGATGAGGATTCAGGCTCCCATGGTGTCATCATGGCCCGTCTACGTACATGGATGTCATTTATGTAATTAATGATGAGGATTCAGGCTCCCATGTTGTCTCCATGGCTGGCCTACGTACATGGTTGGCATTTATGTAATTCATGAGGAGGATCTAGGCTCCCATGGTGTCATCATGGCTTGTCTACGTACATGGTTGGCATTTATGTAATTGATGATGAGGATTCAGGCTCCCATGGTGTCTCCATGGCTGGCCTATGTACATGGATGTCAAGGAATAGTAAATGATGAGGATTCAGGCTCCCATGGGGTCATCATGGCTTGTCTACGTACATGGTTGGCATTTATGTAATTAATGAGGAGGATTCAGGCTCCCATGGTGTCTCCATGGCTGGCCTACGTACATGGATGTCAAGGAATAGTAAATGATGAGGATTCAGGCTCCCATGGTGTCATCATGGCCTGTCTACGTACATGGATGGCATGTATGTAATTAATGATGAGGATTCAGGCCCATGGTGTCATCATGGCTTGTCTACGTACATGGTTGGCATTTATGTAATTAATGAGGAGGATTCAGGCTCCCATGGTGTCATCATGGCTTGTCTACGTACATGGTTGGCATTTATGTAATTAATGATGAGGATTCAGGCTCCCATGGTGTCTCCATGGCTGGCCTACGTACATGAATGGCATTTATGTAATTAATGATGAGGATTCAGGCTCCCATGGTGTCATCATGGCCCGTCTACGTACATGGATGGCATTTATGTAATTAATGATGAGGATTCAGGCTCCCATGGGGTCATCATGGCTTGTCTACGTACATGGTTGGCATTTATGTAATTAATGAGGAGGATTCAGGCTCCCATGGTGTCTCCATGGCTGGCCTACGTACATGGATGTCAAGGAATAGTAAATGATGAGGATTCAGGCTCCCATGGTGTCATCATGGCCTGTCTACGTACATGGATGGCATGTATGTAATTAATGATGAGGATTCAGGCTCCCATGGTGTCATCATGGCTTGTCTACGTACATGGTTGGCATTTATGTAATTAATGAGGAGGATTCAGGCTCCCATGGTGTCATCATGGCTTGTCTACGTACATGGTTGGCATTTATGTAATTAATGATGAGGATTCAGGCTCCCATGGTGTCTCCATGGCTGGCCTACGTACATGGATGTCAAGGAATAGTAAATGATGAGGATTCAGGCTCCCATGGTGTCATCATGGCCCGTGTACGTACATGGATGGCATGTATGTAATTAATGAGGAGGATTCAGGCTCCCATGGTGTCATCATGGCTGGCCTACGTACATGGATGTCAAAGAAAAAGAAATGATGAGGATTCAGGCTCCCATGGTGTCATCATGGCTGGCCTACGTACATGGATGTCTCATAAAATAAATGATGAGGATTCAGGCTCCCATGGTGTCATCATGGCTTGTCTACCTACATTGTTGGCATGTATGTAATTAATGATGAGGATTCAGGCTCCCATGGTGTCATCATGGCCCGTCTACGTACATGGATGTCAAAGAAAAAAAAATGACGAGGATTCAGGCTCCCATGGTGTCATCATGGCCCGTGTACGTACATGGATGGCATTTATGTAATTAATGATGAGGATTCAGGCTCCCATGGTGTCATCATGGCTTGTCTACGTACATGAATGGCATTTATGTAATTAATGAGGAGGATTCAGGCTCCATTGGTGTCATCATGGCTGGCCTACGTACATGGATGTCAAGGTATAGTAAATAATGAGGATTCAGGCTCCCATGGTGTCATCATGGCCCGTCTACGTACATGGATGGCATTTATGTAATTAATGATGAGGATTCAGGCTCCCATGGTGTCATCATGGCCCGTCTACGTACATGGATGTCAAGGAATAGTAAATGATGAGGATTCAGGCTCCCATGGTGTCATCATGGCCCGTGTACGTACATGGATGGCATGTATGTAATTAATGATGAGGATTCAGGCTCCCATGGTGTCATCATGGCCCGTCTACGTACATGGATGTCAAGGAATAGTAAATGATGAGGATTCAGGCTCCCATGGTGTCATCATGGCTTGTCTACGTACATGGTTGGCATTTATGTAATTTATGAGGAGGATTCAGGCTCCCATGGTGTCTCCATGGCTGGCCTACGTACATGGTTGGCATTTATGTAATTAATGAGGAGGATTCAGGCTCCCATGGTGTCATCATGGCCTGTCTACGTACATGGATGTCAAAGAAAAAAAAATGATGAGGATTCAGGCCCCCATGGTGTCATCATGGCCCGTCTACGTACATGGTTGGCATTTATGTAATTATAATGAGGAGGATTCAGGCTCCCATGGTGTCTCCATGGCTGGCCTACGTACATGGTTGGCATTTATGTAATTCATGAGGAGGATCTAGGCTCCCATGGTGTCATCATGGCCCGTCTACGTACATGGATGGCATGTATGTAATTAATGATGAGGATTCAGGCTCCCATGGTGTCATCATGGCCCGTCTACGTACATGTCCAGATGTCAAGGAATAGTAAATGATGAGGATTCAGGCTCCCATGGTGTCATCATGGCTTGTCTACGTACATGGTTGGCATTTATGTAATTCATGAGGAGGATTCAGGCTCCCATGGTGTCTCCATGGCTGGCCTACGTACATGGATGTCAAGGAATAGTAAATGATGAGGATTCAGGCTCCCATGGTGTCATCATGGCTGGCCTACGTACATGGATGGCATGTATGTAATTAATGATGAGGATTCAGGCTCCCATGGTGTCATCATGGCCCGTCTACGTACATGGATGTCAAAGAAAAAAAAATGATGAGGATTCAGGCTCCCATGGTGTCATCATGGCCCGTGTACGTACATGGATGGCATGTATGTAATTAATGATGAGGATTCAGGCTCCCATGGTGTCATCATGTCATGTCTACGTACATGAATGGCATTTATGTAATTAATGATGAGGATTCAGGCTCCCATGGTGTCATCATTGCCCGTGTACGTACATGGATGGCATTTTTGTATATAATAATGAGGATTCAGGCTCCCATGGTGTCATCATGGCCCGTCTACGTACATGGATGGCATTTATGTAATTAATGATGAGGATTCAGGCTCCCATGGGGTCATCATGGCTTGTCTACGTACATGGTTGGCATTTATGTAATTAATGAGGAGGATTCAGGCTCCCATGGTGTCTCCATGGCTGGCCTACGTACATGGATGTCAAGGAATAGTAAATGATGAGAATTCAGGCTCCCATGGTGTCATCATGGCCCATCTACGTACATGAATGGCATTTATGTAATTAATGATGAGGATTCAGGCTCCCATGGTGTCATCATGGCCCGTCTACGTACATGGATGTCAAAGAAAAAAAAATGATGAGGATTCAGGCTCCCATGGGGTCATCATGGCTTGTCTACGTACATGGTTGGCATTTATGTAATTAATGAGGAGGATTCAGGCTCCCATGGTGTCTCCATGGCTGGCCTACGTACATGGATGTCAAGGAATAGTAAATGATGAGAATTCAGGCTCCCATGGTGTCATCATGGCCCATCTACGTACATGAATGGCATTTATGTAATTAATGATGAGGATTCAGGCTCCCATGGTGTCATCATGGCCCGTCTACGTACATGGATGTCAAAGAAAAAAAAATGATGAGGATTCAGGCTCCCATGGTGTCATCATGGCCCGTGTACGTACATCGATGGCATGTATGTAATTAATGATGAGGATTCAGGCTCCCATGGTGTCATCATGGCCCGTCTACGTACATGGATGGCATTTATGTAATTAATGATGAGGATTCAGGCTCCCATGGGGTCATCATGGCTTGTCTACGTACATGGTTAACATTTCTGTAATTAATGAGGAGGATTCAGGCTCCCATGGTGTCTCCATGGCTGGCCTACGTACATGGATGTCAAGGAATAGTAAATGATGAGGATTCAGGCTCCCATGGTGTCATCATGGCCTGTCTACGTACATGGATGGCATGTATGTAATTAATGATGAGGATTCAGGCCCATGGTGTCATCATGGCTTGTCTACGTACATGGTTGGCATTTATGTAATTAATGAGGAGGATTCAGGCTCCCATGGTGTCATCATGGCTTGTCTACGTACATGGTTGGCATTTATGTAATTAATGATGAGGATTCAGGCTCCCATGGTGTCTCCATGGCTGGCCTACGTACATGAATGGCATTTATGTAATTAATGATGAGGATTCAGGCTCCCATGGTGTCATCATGGCCCGTCTACGTACATGGATGGCATTTATGTAATTAATGATGAGGATTCAGGCTCCCATGGGGTCATCATGGCTTGTCTACCTACATGGTTGGCATTTATGTAATTAATGATGAGTATTCAGGCTCCCATGGTGTCTCCATGGCTGGCCTACGTACATGGATGTCAAGGAATAGTAAATGATGAGGATTCAGGCTCCCATGGTGTCATCATGGCCCGTCTACGTACATGGATGGCATTTATGTAATTATTGATGAGGATTCAGGCTCCCATGGTGTCATCATGGCCCGTGTACGTACATGGATGGCATTTATGTAATTAATGATGAGGATTCAGGCTCCCATGGTGTCATCATGGCCCGTGTACGTACATGAATGGCATTCATGTAATTAATGATGAGGATTCAGGCTCCCATGGTGTCATCATGGCCCGTCTACGTACATGGATGTCAAAGAAAAAAAATTGATGAGGATTCAGGCTCCCATGGTGTCATCATGGCTGGCCTACGTACATGGATGTCAAAGAAAAAAAAATGATGAGGATTCAGGCCCCCATGGTGTCATCATGGCCCGTCTACGTACATGGTTGGCATTTATGTAATTAATGAGGAGGATTCAGGCTCCCATGTTGTCTCCATGGCTGGCCTACGTACATGGTTGGCATTTATGTAATTCATGAGGAGGATCTAGGCTCCCATGGTGTCATCATGGCCCGTCTACGTACATGGATGGCATGTATGTAATTAATGATGAGGATTCAGGCTCCCATGGTGTCATCATGGCTTGTCTACGTACATGGTTGGCATTTATGTAATTCATGAGGAGGATTCAGGCTCCCATGGTGTCTCCATGGCTGGCCTACGTACATGGATGTCAAGGAATAGTAAATGATGAGGATTCAGGCTCCCATGGTGTCATCATGGCTGGCCTACGTACATGGATGGCATGTATGTAATTAATGATGAGGATTCAGGCTCCCATGGTGTCATCATGGCCCGTCTACGTACATGGATGTCAAAGAAAAAAAAATGATGAGGATTCAGGCTCCCATGGTGTCATCATGGCCCGTGTACGTACATGGATGGCATGTATGTAATTAATGATGAGGATTCAGGCTCCCATGGTGTCATCATTGCCCGTGTATGTACATGGTTGGCATTTATGTAATTAATGATGAGGATTCAGGCTCCATTGGTGTCATCATGGCCCGTCTACGTACATGGACCGTGGCATTTATGTATTTAATGATGAGGATTCAGGCTCCCATGGGGTCATTGATGATCATGGCATTTATGTATGTAATTAATGATGAGGATTCAGGCTCCATTGGTGTCATCATGGCTGGCCTACGTATGTACATGGATGTCAAAGAAAAAAAAATGATGAGGATTCAGGCTCCCATGGTGTCATCATGGCCCGTCTACGTACATGGATGTCAAGGAATAGTAAATGATGAGGATTCAGGCTCCCATGGTGTCAGATGTCATGGCCTGTCTACGAACATGGATGGCATGTATGTAATTAATGATGAGGATTCAGGCTCCATTGGTGTCATCATGGCTGGCCTACGTATGTACATGGATGTCAAAGAAAAAAAAATGATGAGGATTCAGGCTCCCGGCCATGGTGTCATCATGGCCCGTCTACGTACATGGATGTCAAGGAATAGTAAATGATGAGGATTCAGGCTCCCATGGTGTCATCATGGCCTGTCTACGTACATGGATGGCATGTATGTATTTAATGATGAGGATTCAGGCTCCCATGGTGTCATCATGGCTGGCCTACGTACATGGATGTCTCAGAAAAAAAATGATGAGGATTCAGGCTCCCATGGTGTCATCATGGCTGGCCTACGTACATGGATGTCAAAGAAAAAAAAATGATCAGGATTCAGGCTCCCGTGGTGTCATTATGGCCCGTCTACGTGTTGTTGGCATGTATGAAATTAATGATGAGGATTCAGGCTCCCACAGTGTCATCATGGCTGGCCTACGTACATGGTTGGCATTTATGTAATTAATGATGAGGATTCAGGCTCCCATGGTGTCATCATTGCCCGTGTATGTACATGGTTGGCATTTATGTAATTAATGATGAGGATTCAGGCTCCATTGGTGTCATCATGGCCCGTCTACGTACATGGGTGGCATTTATGTATTTAATGATGAGGATTCAGGCTCCCATGGGGTCATCATGGCTTGTCTACGTACATGGAGTCATATTGATTCATGGAACAATGAGATACCATTCTTAATTGAAAATTGTTCTTGATACTTTCACATGCATGCCCGGAATCGTGAATTTGTGCGGGTTTCCATGATGACAATCCTCATTGAATTCTTGAGCACACAATATTGAGCAATTTAGGGGCACTTCGGCAATGTTGACCATTTTCATTCATGATAAAATTAACATTTAATGCAATAAATACATATTCCACTCATTTTAATAAACCATGCAAAAACTTTACAAGCACGCTCAAGCTAGGGGTGGGCTGGCATGCACGCGTGGGTGTGGGGGTGGGCTGGCATGCATGCGTGGGTGTGGGGGGGGGCTAGCCTGCATGCGTGGGTGTGTGGGGGGGCTGGCATGCATGCGTGGGTGTGTGTGGGGGGCTAGCATGCATGCGTAAGTGTGGGGGGGGCTGGCATGCATGCGTGGGTGTGTATGGGGGCTGGCATGCATGCGTGGGAGTTACGTTAAATAGTGCCGGAACCTTTTGCCGCCTGAGGCAAATCGGTCCGTAACACTATTTTGCCCGGAATAACCACTTCCGAGCACCCAAGTTAATTCGGCCGAATTAACTTGGGTGCTCGGAAGTGGTTATTCCGGCGGGGCAAAATAGTGTTACGGACCGATTTGCCTCAGGCGGCAAAAGGTTCCGGCACTATTTAACGTAACTAAAACCTGGCCTCGTGGAGGGGGGACGAAGAGCCCGAGACATCCGCCTAGGCCGCTGAGCACGCACCACTAAATGCGCCGGAGCTGCCTCAGTGAGGATTCGAACCCCTGACCTCCAAGGTGCACGGGTTTTAGTTACGTTAAATAGTGCCGGAACCTTTTGCCGCCTGAGGCAAATCGGTCCGTAACACTATTTTGCCCGGAATAACCACTTCCGTTCAGGGCTCGCCGCCCTGAACGCGCCTGACGGCCCACTCAACACTCTCTCGGCCAAGGTCAACAAAGCCAGAGTCGCCCTTAAGCTCCAGCCTCAGTTTACTGCTACGCAAGAGCACATTGCCACCAAAGTTTCCGAGGCCACAGCCACTGTGACCACCCGCCTTAACCAGGTGGAAGGCCGAGTCGGCCAAGGCACCGTGAAACTTGAGGCAGTTGCCGCCAAGGTAGACGCCCTGGCCACGCAGGTCCCCGAGATCGCCGAGCGAACGGCCACCATCGCCGCCCAACCTGCTGGTAGGGCTAGTGATGACCCCTCGACTCGCGCCTCCTGGGCGGACCTGCTCAAGAGCCAGGCATCCTCTACCACGACCGCCATCACCACCAAGCTCCAGGAGCTGGAAGACACGCGCCGCGAGGCCGCTGACCGCGACCGTCGCCGCTGCCGGGTCATCCTCAGGCGCTTCGACATGCTGCCGGAGGAGACCCCAGACTCTCTTCTCGACGAGCTGAAGAAACAGCTCTTGGCGCGCATGCAGCTGCCAGGTGCGATACTGCAGGGCGCCTACCGCCTGCCCCATCCACGGGCCAAGGCTGGGCCCCCTCCAGTGGTCCTCACCTTCAGCGACATCACAGCCCGAGTTCGGTTCCTCTCTCGCCGCAAGAAGCTGGTGGACACCTCCTGGTCGCTTGACGACGACCTGACGCCAGCCCAGCAGCAGCAACGCCGCGATCAGTGGCCCGACTACATCCGCCACAAGACCAACCCCGAGAAGCCCCAAGTGTACTGGCGGGGCGGGGACCTCTACGTCAACAAGAAACTGTGGAAGCCCCCCCGGGCTTCCCCGGGATAGAGCACTCCAGCTAGTTGTCTAGATGGGGGCAATCGATGATGGGATAGCTTAGGCATTACAGCACTTGAAACGATATTAGCGCACAGCGTTATAGTACCTTCAATTAGCTCTGGCACCTTGTGGCCATCAGCTTGCGCCTTAATTAGCCGACGTCTTGAGCCCACCTCACATTTGTAGCATAAGCTATGCGTCAGCCTACCTATGGTATTGCACTGGTTGTATTGCACCCACAGTGTTGCGCCCCGGCACCATGCCGTGGAGAGAGCGCTCTGTGGCCTGCCCACCTGCGGCAGTGAGAGAAGCTAGGGCGCCCTCCCTCCTTCTCACTGTGTATATAGGGTTGAAGGTTCCTTTACTCTGTATTGGCACCCACGTGACGCAGTCACGTGCTTATTAATTAATTAACCACTTCCGAGCACCCAAGTTAATTCGGCCGAATTAACTTGGGTGCTCGGAAGTGGTTATTCCGGGCAAAATAGTGTGACGGACCGATTTGCCTCAGGCGGCAAAAGGTTCCGGCACTATTTAACGTAACTAAAACCCGTGCACCTTGGAGGTCAGGGGTTCGAATCCTCACTGAGGCAGCTCCGGCGCATTTAGTGGTGCGTGCTCAGCGGCCTAGGCGGATGTCTCGGGCTCTTCGTCCCCCTCCACGAGGCCAGGTTTTAGTTACGTTAAATAGTGCCGGAACCTTTTGCCGCCTGAGGCAAATCGGTCCGTCACACTATTTTGCCCGGAATAACCACTTCCGAGCACCCAAGTTCATTCGGCCGAATGAACTTGGGTGCTCGGAAGTGGTTATTCCGGGCAAAATAGTGTGACGGACCGATTTGCCTCAGGCGGCAAAAGGTTCCGGCACTATTTAACGTTAAATAGTGCCGGAACCTTTTGCCGCCTGAGGCAAATCGGTCCGTAACACTATTTTGCCCGGAATAACCACTTCCGAGCACCCAAGTTAATTCGGCCGAATGAACTTGGGTGCTCGGAAGTGGTTATTCCGGGCAAAATAGTGTTACGGACCGATTTGCCTCAGGCGGCAAAAGGTTCCGGCACTATTTAACGTAACTGTGGGTGTGTGTGGGGGGCTAGCATGCATGCGTGGGTGTGTGGGGGGGCTGTCATGCATGCGTGGGTGTGGGGGGGGCTGGCATGCATGCGTGGGTGTGGGGGGGGCTAGCATGCATGCGTGGGTGTGGGGGTGGGCTAGCATGCATGCGTGGGTGTGAGTGTGGGCTAGCATGCATGCGTGGGTGTGGGGGGGGCTAGCATGCATGCGTGGGTGTGGGGGGCCGGGGCCGGGGCTAGCATGCATGCGTGGGTGTGGGGGTGGGCTAGCATGCATGCGTGGGTGTGGGGGGGGCTAGCACGCCCCACCCCTCCATCGGCACAGCCAGCCTTGTGAGTCTACCCTTAACAACAAGGCTGGTAGGACGACACGCCTGAGCAGCATATGTCATGCCTATCTCAGGCTAATAATGTGTGATTTTGTGCCAACAACCAAGTTGTTCCACCCAACAACACATTATAAACCCTCTTCCAAAATGCCCAACAAGCCGGACACGTGGAGGACCACACACGCAGTATATAAAGAGAAAATAAGCTGACTTTTTATCCAGCCAACCTGTGGCTAGCTGCTCTGGTTAGCATGACAAATGCTAACATTTACTCAGTGGGAAAGGTGAAGAGACCATTGGAACAGCCTACCTGACGCATGTGCCACCAAAGCATTGTGTCCCGCAAAATGCACACTGCCTCCTTTCTAACAAGCACGAGCCGCTCTCTTTAGGAGACAGGTGCCAGCTCGTCAGTGTCTGGGGAAAATGATGCCGCTGCTTAGGAAGACCGCGTGAATTTCCTCGAACACAACTGTCTATAAAGCAAAAGAAATTTCAGAGAAGCATGGAAATAAAAGCATTACACCTTCCCGACAGGTTGCGGGCCACGCGCTGCAGAAAGCCAGCCACGTCACAGACGATTAACTAGCTAAAAGACACCCAGGAATCCAGCGATGCAGCGCCAGGACCCGCAACTTTCTGGCTGCATCTGGCCGGAAAGAAGGCAAAAAGCTTACGCTCAACGAGGTAAGAAAGCAGGAAAACGCAAGCTTAAGACGTTTAACACAAGAACGTACCATAACGGGCATTTATTCGTGCCCAGGCGCACAAGAAAGTCCACCCTTTCATGGAGTGGTTGGGCAGTACGCATCGCGCAGGGCTAATGTTATCTTACCGCAAAATGACGGGAAAGGTAAAGATAGCAGCGGGAATTTTTACGGCTTTAGAAACATCATTAAACTAGCTTTCCTTACGACCATCAAAACTGGCAACAATCGACAATCAACCCGGCAGGCATCCAATATACTTTATTCATCCCGACAGAAATTCAGGCCGGACCCCCCCTGCCGATGGCAAAGAAAAAAAGCCCGCGACATTATAGATCGCAACCATCCCGCCATAAATTAGAATCAGTAACTAATTTTCTCCAACAATCGAGCATTTCTGCTTTCCGCGTGCCAGATTTGTCACGTTTCGTCTAAAGGCAGTCGCCATGGCCCCTACCGCAAGGGGTGCGCGCACCATGCCGACATAGCTTTTGGGCCTCAATTTGCACCGAAATTTGGTCCGTACCGTCCAGCTCAGTCGGATTATGTATGTGGATCGGCCGTGTTGGTTGCATACGCAGGTATATTAATTCTTGCATTCGCCCCGGACCTTCCCCAGGACAGGTCAGGATATAACAATAATTCTTGCATTCGCCCCCGCCCTTTCCTATGGCCTGGTCAGGTTTGGGCGCGACGCCACTAGCGCGGCGCCCGCGACAGAGTGGCCAGGCTCGAGCACGTTTTCTGGATCCCAAGCACCGGATTGGACACTGTCCGAGGACTGGACAGGAATTGGCTGACCAATCGGATGCTTGCTCGTCGTCTCCAAAAACATATATAAAGAGCCAAATCGCGCGAACTACGCAAGGATCCTTTAAGCAGCGTTACTCTGCCGAAATGTCAACCTAGGCCGGTCAAGTGACGCCGAGGTGTTCACCGATAGTTCAGGTCAGCCACAGCGCGCCTTCGAATGTAGGCACGGTCGCATTTTTTTTTAGGAAATGTAGAATTGTTGTCGACCAGCTACCAACGCCCGACCGGACCCATACAACGGAAACATCAAGGCGATGTGATGTAGGTGTGTCTGATATGTCATTAATACACAGAGCATCGTGAATATAATATATAATATAAATTATATAATATACTATAATTAATATATAATTTTAATTTTATGTTAATTTTAATGTTATTTCATATAACATAATATAGCATATATATAATATAATATAATATATATATTATATAAAGTAGTATATAAAAAATTAAAATGTAAAAGAAAAATATCTACCTTATTGGGGTTTAATGTTCCTTTCCAGTTCAGCATAAGTACACTCTTGAGTGTGTGCAATGTTTGGTTATACGCCATTGTCTTAAAATAGCAACCAATGTAAACCTCCGTCCTAACCACATTTGGATACAATAAAGACATTGATGCCTGACACATAGCATTCATTGCTTGAAATACCATGCATATTTTGTGTCAATGTTCTGCAGACCACAGCTTCAAGTGGGCATACTTCGCTTTCCTCAATATAATGGCGACATGGCATTTGGTGAAAGTGGTGAGTGCCATGAAGTTGCGCCGGCCGTCGTTATCCATGACGAACTGAATGGGTTTCGTGCAAATCAAGTTTTTTGTTTTGGTGTTCCAGTTGCGCCGGCCGGCGTTTCCAATGGTATCTTGCGCGCACTTGCAAAAGCTTGCACGCTTATCAACATTTTGTGTTGGTAAACATTTTATCACCTCTGGGATTTCCGCCTTCACTACCTGAGTTGCTTCTTTGTGGTTTTCAAATGCAACCGAGTTACGCCGGCCGTCGTTACTCATGACAAATTGTAGGGGTTTTGTGCAAATCACTTTTGTATGGTTTATGTACATGCATCCAGTTGCGCCGGCCGGCGTTTCCAATGGTATCTTGCAGTTGCGCAATCAGGCCCCATTACCAAAAGTGTGTTTGTACATCTTTTTTACACCTGAAGGATTTCTGCCTGCATATCCTGAGTTGCTTCTTAATGGTTTTTAATTGCGCCCGAGTTACGCCGGCCGTCGTTATTAATGACAAACTGTATGTGTTTCATAAAATCACTTTTGTATGGTTTACATGTATCCAGTTGCGCCGGCCGGCGTTATTAATGACGCTTGTCGTTCTTGTTTGATGCCCATCGTTTTCGTCGTGTCTTTAATGGTGATTATTTATCATTACTCATCCTCAGGGCTTTCGGTGCCGCGGGATTAAGAGGCGAAAAAAATCAGCTGCCGTCTGACCAAAGTCTGATGGCGCGATCGGGGCGGGGGGCCGTTTCCGACGGTTCGCGTCCCTTGTCCAATGACGACCGGGAGCCTGCACTTCGCGGTCTCTGGAGCGACAAGTACATCGAGAACAAGGGGTACAAAATTGCCAATGACATCTTTCCTATCATGGCGGAACGCGTGAAAGCAAACAACCACAGGACGCCAGAGATGAGCGCGGAGGTTCTGTCTTGCGCAGCTTCAAGACTAAATGCCATGGTGGCGGAGAGCAACGGCATTAAGAAGAGGAAGAACTGTGACGGCGGGCTTCCTGAAAATTGGGCGGAATCTCTTCGGGATAACATCAAGAAGGCTTTTGGCGACTTGGGAACATCTGAGAAGGATCGTGGGCTTAGGTGGGCCTTGTGTGGACTTGTTACGAAGGCAATGGAGGGCGTCCCGGACAGGATTGTGGAGCGCGCGTTCGGGATTGACAGGCGCTTTGTCGCAACTGTTCGGGGTCACAGGGATGGAATGGAAGAAGGGGAGGACGACCTTTTGATGAGTGCGCCAGAGAGGAGGAGGAGGAAAGACGAGCTTCCGACGGAAGTCATTGCCCTGATACAAGCGTGCTGGAGGGATGATAACTTGACGCGGGCGTCTCCGAACATGAAGGATGTTCATTGTGAATGGACCAGAAAGGATTACAAACATACACTAGCGTTTTCGGAGGGTGCGCGCTACTATACTGTCTCCAAGTCGAAGATTTACGAAGTGTTCATTTCCCGCCATCCGGAGTTGAAGCCACCGCGGCGGATGGACAGTAGGGAGGGGGGGGGGGAGGGAGAGGAGGGTGTGAGGGGGGGAAATCAGGTGATTTTGGAGACGGAGGCAGGGATGTCAATGCTACGCACGAATCAGAAGAGCACAGTTCATGTGGGATACACTACTTTTTGCAAGCATATGCCCGCATGCGTCAAGGGGCGGTGGAAAATGCGGAACTTGTGCGCATGCCAGCACCACACTACCATGCAGTCCATGGTTGGGGGGTTGGCCAAATTTCGTGCAACTTTTCATGCCAGATGCGAGTGCGGACCTGAATGCCACGCGTGCGATCATGGTAGCCAGCTCGACGTGGGGTCGTCCGTGCCCACATGTTCCATTTTCAAAGCCACTCACACGACAGAGTGGGTGAACAAGTTTACTTGTGAGGTGGAGGGGATGAGGGAGGGGGGAGGTTCGAGGTCGTCTGTGGGGTCGTCGCGGCCGCAGGTTCAGCCTTTTCAGGGCGAACTTGAGGATCTGCCCATGCATGGGAGGGTGCTGGACGACGAGGAAGGGGTGCCCGATCATGACCTGGGCGAGGAGTTGGGGGTTTGCTCGATCCGGCGTAAGGCTTGTGTGTTGGGCACTTGCCTGGCTCCCAAGTGTGGAATTCGGAACTTCATGTTATGCGAACGGGAGGAGGCTTCCAACCACCTGATTTCATGGACCAGATACGAGATGCAGGATGTGCCGCCGGGTGCGGTTCTTGGGCCAGAGGTAATTTTTAGTGGAGTGGTTGCGCCCCAAGGCGTTTCTTTTGCAATGTTTCCTGAAGTTCTTGGGCCAGAGGTAATTTTTAGTGGAGTGGTTGCGCCCCAAGGCGTTTCTTTTTCAATTTTTCCTGAGGTCCTGTCTTTTTTCTTTCTACAGGTCATTGGTGGGTCGAAGTTGATGTCTTTTCTGTATGTGCACACTGCGCATATGCAGGACGACTGTGACGAGATCGCAAAGGCTGGTGGGCAGCGATTGACGCAAGTCGACGTCAAGTCCACACCAACGGAGCTAAAGGAGGCAATTGTGGACAAGTGGCCGGACTTCATCCAGCATTGCTTCAACGCGTGGTGGCAAGCGGACGCCTCCAAGGAATGTCTCTCAAGGATGCGGGTGGGGGACCTTGTATGCCACACAGATTACGCCGAGAACTACCAGTCTTACACCTATCACAATCTCCAAGCACAGTATTGGCATCCAGTCACATTCGTCCTTATGCCCTGGATCGTGCGCTACTTGGATCCAGCGTCGGGAAAGGTCGTGAGAAGGGAGTTTCACTTCATCGGACAGGGCGGAATGAAAAGGGACGGGCGGGCCCTCCGTTTTGCTATCCTCAAAATCCTGGCGACACTACGGTCAGAAGGGGTAGAGGTGAAGCGCTTCATTGGGTGGTCGGACAATTGCTCCATGCAGTTCAAGTCAAGGAATGTGATCGCGGAAGTGGCCCGGCTGCTGACGGAGGATCCGCACCTGGAGTCATTTGAGTGGAATTACTTTGGGGAGCAGCACGGAAAGGGGGAGGTGGATGGAGCTGGTGGGACTGTGAAGTGCATGTTGAGGAGGTGGCACATCAGGGAAGAGAACCAGGACAAACAGACGGCCGCCCAGTTGGTGGAGAATCTGGCGTCGGGGGCGGTGGGCGGGACCACAACGACCAGGCGTAACTTCTTCGAGTTCCCCGAGGTAATTAAGTGTACAGTCCTCGTTCAGGGAATAGTTACGCCGGCCGTCGTTTCTAGGGCGTTCTTGGAGTCCTGGCGATCAGGAGTGCTTAATAAAACACAACTAGCTCGATGGTCTCGTAACTTCAACTTTCCCTTGTGCAAATCTTGTCTTCGACGCGCAGGTGCTTCCTTACAGCCCAGGGCGCGGCGAAATCAAAGGAGTGAAGAAGGCGCACTGGTGGCGCATGGACAAGTCGAATGTGACGCGCTTAATGCTGCGCCAGTATTCCTGCTATTGTGGCGGTGCGTGCGCCGAGGAAAGGTGGTGGGATTGTCGAAAGGAGTGGACCGACATGGACGGCTGGAATGTGGGAGGTGCTCGGATGAAGCTCCACAAACTGGGGGAGCCAGTGCAAAGGAACCCAAACGGACAAGGGGGGCACGCAGGGACGCGACTGAACAGACTACAGGCAGAGAGGACGATGATGGGAAGGAGACTGAAGCTGCGAGACATTTTTGCCGTCGAGTCCTACTCTGGTGATGAGTCCCACGATCCAGATCATCCATATTGGCTAGCGGAAGTCTTGCAGGAGCCTTATCAGGTGGCCGCTACTTTCGTGAGGCGAGTGGCCGACAGAAACGGCAAGGTCGATAGGGAGTTGTTCCGTAAGGGACAATGGGTGGTGGGGGTGCGCTACTGGGACAGATTTCCGGGTATGGCGACGATGTTCAAAATGGACGCCGATGCGCAAGCTGAACAGCCAAACTTGGTCAATTGCTACCTGTGCATGGACGCGGGGTTCGAACACACCATTGTTGTCAACCCAGCTAACAATCGCCAGGCCATCTTGACCATTCCGACAGACGTCGAGAAACGGCTCACGAACTTGGCCAAGAAGAGACCTGTTGAGTAGGCCAGCTCGCCCGGGCTTGGTTGGACGAGGTGGACAGCCTTGAGAGCACGTGCTTCGTTGTGAGCACTTGCCTTTCAGCCGTGATTTGCAAACGAGTTCCTTGTCCTGAATTGTAAAGCTCGATTCATGCTCTTTTAAGGAAGTGTATAATATTATCCAGATCATGTATATATTTAGATCTAGACCTGAGTTCAAATAACATTTCTTAGAGGGCTGAGATGCGCGAGGTCCAGCATACATGTATATATCCATGGAGACATGTTACAAACTCAAATGTTTCATTGTACGTACCACTAGCTCGTCGACGGGGGTATCCCATGTAATGTATGATTTATGAATTAATTAATCGCTTAATTGTACAATTTAAATGGATCATGAACTTGTCAAGTGGCCTAATTTGGTTTATTTGGTTCATCATTTATTGATGTCAATCATTCTTAATTGAATCTCGAGCAATAGCAATCATGAAGCACATCCTAATCATGTGATTCGCATAATGAGAATAGGCAACAAGTGCTACTTTGAGGAATGCGGGGTTGGTCAGGTTATTATAGAGCTAGAGCTACAAACGGCACATATATTGCAAACTTTGCGCTCCAGGCATGGAATTTCAAAAGTACCAAAATTGGAGCAGTAGATGTTGGGGACGCCCCAAGAACTGCACACGGTGCAAAGGCAAAAATCCGGAGGACAGCATGTTTCAAATGTGCGGCGGGAACCTTGAAAGCCCGCATATGCCAGAAAACATTGTGTTGCTGCAGCGACGCGACGGTACGTGTGGACAATGAATCCAGTGCCAAGCTTGGAACGGCCGCGGCAAAGGTGATCTGGCATCACAGGTTTCAGATGCATGTGCATGCAGAGCTAGATACTACGCGATCCAGCCGGTCCACGACCTGTTTGTAGAGCTTTTGCGCCAAGGGGCAGCACCGAACAGATGTCATGCATGGTGACGTTGCAAAAAACACCGGACTTGCTATCATACACCGTGCTGCTAGCGCGCTGTCATAGCTATATATCAAGGAGACAACCATAGCTATATATATTCAGTGAGAATAATAGATTACGGAGGTGAGATGGGCTGCAACATAAGGAAAAATTAACCCGATATCTGGGAGAATAACCCTGAAGAAATTTAAAATAGTAATCTGATACGGACATCCAAGCATCACGCCAGCTGCACAAGGTACAACTAACTATACATCACAAAACTACACGCAGCAACAGCGCTGCCGGCCCACCATGCAGGCCTGGAAGGGATCTAGACCGCATGGGTCGCGACAAAGGCGGCCCGGGTGCGGCGGAATAACTCATCAGCCACGGTGTGAGCTAGTGAGGGCGAGTGACAGGCGCTGCCGCCAATACGAGGACCACGTGCGGGCAGACCACGGGGCGGTCTGACCCTCAAGGTCGAGGCGGTCTAGTAGATATATTCTGATCAGGCACTCCGCAAAGGTGAAAACCATTTGCGTTCAGTGCCGGGCCGCGGAAAACGCGGAAAAACGCGATCTGCAAATGAATCCGACCGGAATCGAACTGGGGACCTCTCGCACCAACTTTCGCTGACTATAGGACGGACGTCTCCGGTTACCATGGCATCGCCAACTTACACCTACAGTCATCCGCAAAAGTTCTCCTGTCCGGGGAGTGATCGATGCAAGCCTATCGGATTTGGTACTAGATAAATCACTCGAGATCTGTGTGTAGGAGTACTACACACGTGTCTACACGCGAAACTTGTTCAGTCTATATTCTGATCAGTCTATATATATTAACCCGTGTTTATTTAATTAGAACGCGATATATCGCGTTGTAAGCTTTTTTTAGAACGCGTATAGCACCTAAGGAAAATTTTTTTTCATGGTCATGTATATACTTTCCTGAAAGCCCATAAATCAAAGGATTTTTTGAGCTACTCAGACCTACAAAATGCTTATTCATTAGAGAGATACACTGGTTTGAATACAGGGGGGTCTGACCATGACCGCGATTTCTTGACCCTAGGTCACCAGTCATGTGCTTATTCACAAATGGTTCATGAAAAAAATCTGGCTTCTTGCACGAGCTATGGGCAACATATGCAGGCTCTGTGAAACAAAACTCAGGCCCATTGGGCCACTGGAGCTATTTTTCATTAGCATCACAATTACAACGCAGTACAACGCAGTGGGAAACATGAGAGCCCTTGACAACATTACGCAACGACCCGAGCCCCATAAACGGGGCCATAGGTCGCCTCCTCTGCACCAACGGCAGCCCCTGGCTAGGCGGCGCCATGCTTGGCTGCCCCCGCCCCGAACTCCAGCACGCCGTCCTCAACTCCCTTCTCCAGCGCTCTGACGGCGAGATCTGGGCTCCATCCATCTCCGCCTCCACCCTCCGTTCCATCCTCACGGAAGCCTTTCAGCAGCACGTGACCCCCCTTGCTGCTGACGTCGCAGCAATGGGTGGCACGCTGGCTGCTGAACTTCCTCACATTTCCGCCGCTGCCGCCTCCACCTCCACTTCCATTTCCGCCTCCACTGCCGACATCAAAGCCCAGCTCCTCGACCTCGACCAACGCCTTCAAGCCACCGCCACCGCCCTTGAGAGCTTGCATGACACCGCCGGCCTCACCGCCCAGGCGGTGAAGGACCTCGCCGCCCAGCCGGCTCCTGCTGGCCCGGCCGGCGATGCTCCCTCCACCTGGGCGGACTTGCTTAAGCAACACACCACCTCCACCACCTCCACCATCTCGGCACAACTCAAGCAACAAGCCCTCGACCTTCGCGAGGAAGCCGACATCGCCCGGCGCAGCCACAATGTCATCGTCAAGCACTTCGACCAGCAGGCAGGTGAGACCTCCACGAGCCTTCTTGAGGCATTTAAGCGCGCCATTCTTGCCCCCATGTTACTCACTGGTGAGCTGGCCATGTCGGCCGTCCGCCTCCCCCGCGCGCGGGGGAAGGCTGGCCCGGCACCCGTGCTCCTCACCTTTAAGTACATGGCGGACAAGCTGGCGTTCCTTAAATGCCGCAAGAAGCTCTCGGAGACTCGCTTCACGCTGGACGACGACTTGACCATGGCCCAGCAACAGCGGCGACGCGAGCTATGGCCGACCTACCTTCAGCTCCGGCAGAGCGCAAGGGGGAAGCCGGTATACTGGAGGGGGGCGGTCATCCACGTTGACCACAAGCCCTGGCAGCCCCCTCCTGCCACCTCAGACTAGGAATATATATTATTATAATATAATTACTTACAGCAGAGTGAAATCACTCAAACCAAAGCAAACGCCCAGCTATAAACCTCTATACAGAGCCATGTCAAATCTCTATACTACGATAAGACCAATGGAAACTCCTAACGGGAGGAACCTAATAGCCCTGCTGCACCGCAAAATCAGCCCGCGTACGGCGGAGCATGATGTCAGCCATGGCCCGAGTCAGCGCCACCGACAAGCGCTGACGCCAATATGACGTCCAGGTCCGCGCCGACCATGGGGCCCGCTGGCCCTCCAGGTCCAGCCGGTCCTCCCGGAGCCGGCAACACTCCTTGAAGAAGGCGGAGGTCAGGGGCCGGGCCATGGAATATATATACCTACTAGGAATTTATATACCAGTAGTGTAGATTAGTAAGGCTTAGCCTAGCATGTGGCCCACGCGCATGTGCGCCCATAATGGCCCCCATGGACGATGCCTTCAACATTTAGCCATGCTTTGTCTATAATGGGACCCCCATGGATGTTGCATTAAGAATTTAGCCATGCTATGCCATGCAGAGAGATGCTCTCTGTCGAGAAGCCATGTCCTAGCTCTTGTATAGCCATGATGATCTTCCTCCCTCACAGGCATGCTCCCCCCTTACCCGGGCATAGCGTGATAGACCATGAGGGTGCAGGTGCCCTGGTGCACCTAGAGCAGGGGTAGCTTACATTCCCACCCTTGCATGAAGTAGCCCAGAATGTATTAAAAGCCATATGCCCCTTCTCAGGGCTATGTGCTACATCTACTCCCAACGGAGTGATGTTGATAATTAATTAATTAATTAATTAATTAATAGTGAGCTTGGAGGGTCAAAACGTTGAAAATAGGTGTTGTATAAGTTATACTGCATCAAACATGCATCAAACATCATGACTGGATGACCTAATATGACTGAATCAGGCAGCCATAGCCAAAGCATCATCCACTCTCACAACGTGTTGAGCACATGCCTCGTGGGAATGGAGGTGCTGGGTTTTCATTCCATAACGCGTGCAATACTGAAAGAAAGAGGCACGTGTAATGCAAGGCTTGGATAGGTTGAGTGATCCATGAGCTTACATGCAGGCAAAGATGACGCTGGAATGCATGCTAGCAAATGGTGGCAAGATGCTAACAACACATGATTATACACCATGATTATGGGCACCCAGCTGATCTTCTTGCACAATCAACGCAGTATAAACCATCAACATCCAATCCTCACGATATATGCACGGCTTGACGACGTATACAGCACCTAAATACTGCACAACTGCAACCTGCTATGGCTGACATGCAAGCAACGTCGAGTAGGATGGCGGTCTTAGCTAGAGAGGCTGGGCAGAGGTCGGTAGAAATAAGTGGAAAACTGGCAGAAACTAGGTAGAAACACGATATACTTACGCCTGCAAGCACTATTGAGCCGGTGGCAGAGGCCATTTCCAGGAAAATACAGCATACCGTAGCAATAGCCACGGTCACGCCTTACGCTATTTGCAGGCACCATCATGCCCGGAGCTACCCAATAAAAGTCTGCACAAATCTCGGTTTAGCCGAGAGTCCGGGCGTTCGGAATGAATAAACATGTGGACGTGGCGCGCCGAATATTTTCCGCGCCAAAAAATTCGCGGTACCGTCCGTACGGTGTATAATGTGTGCCCGGACCGCTCAACCCTCGCGGAGGTGGCCATGGCGGCATGCCTTTATGCAATATTAATCGATATGGCACGTAAACAGCTAGAAAAAATGCTTGAATTTCGCAGAAGATTAGTTGATGACCTCATGTCATGGCGGAAAGTTTACGGTTTGCAATATCGCTAATTTCTCGAACGGCTACGGGCGCGGGGGTCCAGGATATAATTTCTCTTGCGGATCATGAAATTTAATGCAGGTTTACGGCAGCTATTGTGAGGCAACGTAGGCTCTAAAGAGCGATTATGAAGCTAACTTAATGGTGTTGTCGAGTTTGTGCCGAAGCTTCCCGGTTTCTTTTACATTTCCGGCATTCAAGGTAAGAACCTACGCAGGCCTGCGCATGTCGCCTTCGACGTATTCACGGAAGGCGCACCTTCCTTGTTCGCCTGATCAATGGATGATGTCTTTTATTGTTCGAGCTTGCGTGCCAGTTTATGCATGAAACATTTCCACGCAGGCAGGTGCAATAACGTCGGCCTTTCGCCTTTTTTTCGGGCAGTTTCCCTGCAGGAAGCGCTCCATTCCTTTCGGTTGCATCGTCAGATTCCTAGCAATTTCGTACAATTTCGTGTAGTTTGTGGCTGGCATGCTTAAGGCGCCGAGGTCAAGTTGTTGGTAATGTGTTGACATTCGTTTTCCATAATCCTTTGGACATGAGCTTGCTCAGACGCTTTGTTATGTGCCGGATCTGACACGCCTGTTTTAGTAAAGACATCCGGCATGTGCCTAGAGGCTAACAAGCTGGCATCAGCTTCTTAGCAAATTGCCATATTGGAAAGGAAGGTGAGAGTGGTTCTTTTGCTGGCCATACTGCATGAGTGGCATTGCATTAGATAGGTGTTTTTATTGCTTTCCTTGAGCTATAACCATTAAGACTTCCCTGCTATGTGTGCAGCAAGGCAAGCTGGATAGGATGTGAATGCATGGCAGACAGCATGTATGATTTGCTGCCAAGTTTGCAGGCTGCAGTTGCCTCTATTGCTTGGGCAGTCTTTCTAAGGTTTTTACACGTATACTTGCTGAGTTCTTGGCATAAATTTACATGGTAACCTTGGGCTGAGCATAGTGTATGCTCTCTTGGTGCGTGTATGCCTAGCGAAGGTGTTGCTATGCGCACGCTGGCAAGGCTGGCCATGCTGAGGGCAGGGGAGGGCAGATGAGGTGCCTAGCCTTTTCTTATGTTGTGTGATCGAGTTGGGCATGTTTTTTGGCTTCTTGGATGGAAAACATGCTGTCTAGGTGGCCTTATACACAGAAAAACCTCATTTAGCGTATCAAAGAGACAACCAGCGCAGGCCAGAAATCGGGAGAATCCGGACCATGGTAGCTCGAGCCTGCCGTTATCTTTTCCGCGTTTTCGACTCATTTAGCGTATGTTCAGGTTTTAGCACGCAAAACCTTATAACTTGAGCTAGACTTGTCGGAATGACCTGGGACTTGGACCACTGCTGTCCCCCTGTTAGCCGGATTTTCGCTTGATTTTGTGGCCTTATCTGAAGTGTTTATGATATGTTTATTCCCAATGTCCGGTAAAAAAAGACCTGTTTTGCGGGAAAATTAATAACTGTTCAAGGTTTTGCCATTTCCATGATGTAAATAGCTCAGCAAGCTACACACTCAGGGAACTACAAATGGTTGATTTTTGGTTGCCAACAAATGTGTGCATTGGCTGGGGCATACCCAGCCCTAATTAGCGTCTTTTTCTATTTATAGCGCAATATTGGCGTATTAATTAATTAATTAATTAGACTCGTGCTCCCGTTGGGGAGTCACGGAGCATTAACCCCCGGAGTATTGGCGTATACTTGGGGGTAGTACCCCCAACAAGTGCATGGACAAGTCACAAGAGATGTTATTTAGTGCCCGCAATCATATTTCAGCATTGTGCAAATGAATTTCAAGTGTTATTACCATAGTTCAATTTTTAAGGTTTTTGGGGTGCCACCTCCCCTTAAGAAGTCGAAACACCATGGAAATACCAAGCATGGTGCCGCAGCAGCCCCGAGTCTTGACGTAATAATATGTATGCCGGTTTCCAGGGTTTCCGCATGAAAGTTGGGTGAGAAACTGGAAAAAACTACGTTTCCTTTGCCCCAGTACCTCAACAAACTCGTAGAAACCTAATTATCAACCTTTGAACGCATCATCATGGTCGTGCTACCCAACAGCCACTGAAATTCGCGCGAAAACTGGCGAGATCTACCTGCCGCCATCGCCGTCGTCTTCACCTTCGTCCCGCGAAAATGCCTGATTTCAGTGGTACATATTTGTTTGCAGCTGTCACAAAAAAAATACCAAAAATACCAGGATTTTTTCTTGAATTCTATGAGATGTTTCTGACCTATCTTGAAAGTTTCAGACCAAAAATCGCATGTTTAGGTTTGCCACGTGTCAGATTACAACGCGATACATCGCGTTCTAACCCTACAACGCGATGTATCGCGTTGTAAAAAAACACGGGTTAATAATATAATTACTTACAGCAGAGTGAAACAGTCTATATATATGTCTCCTTCATATATTCTGATCAGACACTCCGCAAAGGTGAAAACCTTTGCGTTCAGTGCCGGGCCGCGGAAAACGCGGAAAACGCGATCTGCAAATGAATCCGACCGGAATCGAACTGGGGACCTCTCGCACCAATTTTGCTGACTATAGGACGGACGTCTCCGGTTACCATGGCATCGCCAACTTACACCTACAGTCATCCGCAAAAGTTCTCCTGTCCGGGGAGTGATGCAAGCCTTTCGGATTTGGTACTAGATAAATCACTCGAGATCTGTGTGTAGGAGTACTACACACGTGTCTGCACGCGAGACTTGTTCAGTCTCGCACCGTGAGACGGGCTGAACACGGCTGAATCCTTCTTTAGAAGGGGGCGTAGCCGGTACTATCGTCTATCCTTCATATATATATTAAAAATATAATTACTTACAGCAGAGTGAAATCACTCAAACCAAAGCAAACGCCCAGCTATAAACCTATATACAGAGCCATGTCAAAGCTCTATACTACGATAAGACCAATGGAAACGCCTAACGGGAGGAACCTAATAGCCCTGCTGCACCGCAAAATCAGCCCGCGTACGGCGGAGCATGATGTCCGCCATGGCCCGAGTCAGCGCCACCGACAAGCGCTGACGCCAATATGACGTCCAGGTCCGCGCCGACCATGGGGCCCGCTGGCCCTCCAGGTCCAGCCGGTCCTCCCGGAGCCGGCAACACTCCTTGAAGAAGGCGGAGGTCAGGGGCCCCATGGCCCCAAACTCCTCCAGGACAAAGGGCACCACACGATGGTGCCCGACGTCGCCGTAGGCCAGGAGCTTGGCCCGCTCCGCCCGGTCCGCCGTGTAACCTGCCGTGAGGGAGGCCCCAGCCACGTGGCTAAGAGCCAAGGGCCGCGCCACCGAAACGTCAATAAGCAGATGCCGGCCACCCCCCTCAAAGTCCAGCACCACGATGTCAGGCCGGTGGTTGGGGGAATAGAAGGCAGCGCCATCCGCATCCTCGGACCGGATGTTCGCGTGGGGGAAAACCGACCGAATCATGGCGAGCACCACCGTCAGGAGGACAGTGTGCAAATACAAATACCAATTCTGATTCTGTTGGCCCCCCATGCAGGCAAGGTAGTGAGTCCCCGTGGGATCCAGCGGCTGCCCACAGCTACCACAAGGCCGCCCGGCCGGAACAAGAGGCTGCGGGGCAAATAGCTGGTGCCGGAGCGCCACCGAGTAGTGGCTGGGAGCCAAGGCGAATGGGGGGGCCATGGGAAGAGCACGAAGGTACGCCGAGCCCACACTCCGCAAGGAAAGCGAGAACAGCCACGCACGTCCCTGGGCGTTGAGGTCCGCGAAAAGAGCAATCCAATCAGCCGTGTGCAGAATACCCGCGTAGGTTTTCTGGTGTTTATCGATGACGCGAGCAGGGAATGCGGCGGGAGATTGAACGGAGGCGACCGAGGGAGTGCCGCGAGGGAGGTGGCGCTGTACCGCCTGAGCGGCACGGACGGGAGAACAGGCCTGCTGGATCTCAGCATAGGCCTCCTGGATGGCGGTGACGAAGGGCAAAGGGCTGCTGGGGTCCAGGAGGTCAGGCGCTGCCGTTGCCAAAAGGGGCAGGAGCCGGCAGCTTTCCGCCCACGACTGAGCGACGGAGCCCAAAAAGGCTGCTGGGGCCAGCCGGGCGGCACGAGTCAGACCGCAGCCACCCATCCGTGCAGGCAGGGAGGCAATGCGAATAGCATGTGGCGGGAGGTCGGGGCCCGGGACCAGCTGCGCCAAGGCCGACTGGATGCGTTCGTCGTGGCCCTCGGCGGCCAGCCGGACCTGAGACGGAAGAGCGCCCCGGAGCCAGTGAACGACGCGAGGGTGAGCGCAAAACCACAGAAGCAGACCCTTGGTCTGCGAATCATGAAGGCGCGCAATCAAGGGCAGTACCTCAGTGCGTGCCTCGAGGGCGGCCCGCAGAGCATCGATGACAAACGCGGGGTCGCCAACCGGAACGCCGAGGACATCCAACCCATGGAGGCGCTCGTCCCGGCCCAAGAGCTGGGGCGGAAAGCCGGAGCAATCACCTTGGGGCGAGTACACCGCGCACTTGGCAAGGGTCAACTGGAGGTTGATGTCGGCCACCGCGGTCTGCAGTGCCAGCAGAGCCGCGGTGGTGTCCGGCACAGGGCCCAGCAGGTAGATATCATCCAAGTAGGCCTGAATAGCGACCGCCGGGTGGGCAGCATGGACCGCTTGGAGGCAACCCTGGAGGGGGGCGGCAAAGTACAGGGGTCCCAGGGGGTCCCCTTGCTGGGTGCCCGACCGCGACAGCAGGCCGCCGCGAGTGCCGTCCTCCATGATGTGAACCAGTTGGCCGGGCTGGCCGTAGCACACGGCTGTCCAAGCGTACAAGTCCTCGAAGGACTCCATGACGGCCGCAAACATGCTGGCGCGGGACAGACTGTTGAACGCGTTGTGGCAGTCGACCTTGACGACAGCGTGGGTGGGGTGGGCCTCGAGGTAGGCCTGCACCGAATGGATGAGGATATCCGCCCCGCCTGGAGTCGTCACCCCCAGCTGGGCCGCCACCGAGGTCTCACCCGCTGCGAGGGGCGGGCAGAAAAAGGCACGGAGCTCGGGCGCCTTTTGGCGGCAGATCCTTCATATATATTCAATATCCAGTGAAAAACGTGGTTTTCATTTCAAAATTATTATAACGTGACAAAAAACCAAAAGAATTCACAAAGCAATTAAGGCATGTTCTGCATCAATATTCCATGGTTGCCACTATGCGGTACCTACTATTGACAAGCTCTCAGACGCACACACGCACACACATGAGAGGGCAGCACGAGCCACAGGAACCAGGCCCTAATGGAAATGTTCCACCTGCCATGCAGTGCTCATGACATTGCCATGCGCAAGAGTCAGGTCTATCTTGTGGGTATGCACGTTCACGCTATGCAAGCAGATCTAGTTTTGCTGGATCCCAGTGACTGGGCCTACGTCCGCTCCATCGCTGATCAGCCAGCCAGAGATGGCCTTGTGGAAATCCAAGCCATACACCTGGCATCTGCGAGTGTTGGCCCTGCTTAGGGTGGCATTTGCCAGTGCGACCCCGCAGACAGCCGAGGCTACGGGAGATGCCAGGTGGCATCAGGAGGACGGCTCTGTGCTCTTGAAGGCTCGACAGCCAACCGCGGAACCCTCACAAGCACCCCATGACCTTATAGCCTCTGTCATGCTCCGGTGGAGGCAAGACCAGCGGTTTAGGCCACTCCATTGGGCTTCTGCCCCCACTCAATGACACGCTCGCCGAGCGGTTGCACGGGCCTCTGCAGGAGCACGGCACATGGCACAGACACCGGCATGCAGAAAGAAGGTTACCATGATGGCATTAGCAAGATCCCCGACACCACCTCTGTGCGGACAGACTAATTACTAATCGTCCACATGAGCAATCATTACAACAAACCTGCACCCCGCGCACCTCTTTACGTATATCACAACAATATACCACCGCGGAGAAACGCACGTGACCAGGCTGGAAAGCTGCACCCCTCACGTATATCAGAGCGTGCTGCCCCAAGCATTCCTGACATCTCCTCCAACCAGTTTGCCGCTACAATAAGCCAACCATGAGCATGCCCTACCCCCACTGCCCCCCACCCCCCACACACATACAGCCACTCACATCACCACGCATCGCACACTGTTGCCGTGTGGGCGCCCCCCCTACCCAGTCACCCCAAACACATACAACTGCTGCCACGTACCCAGTTGAGCGAGTAGTTCTTGCCGTTGCCAACGAAGCGCTGAAAGTCAAGCACTTGCTGCCCCGACACGTTCAGGATTTTGTCTGCAGAACGGGGTGCGGGGGGGGGGGAGGGGAGCATCACAAGGGGGTGCACAGCAGGCGCGTCAAAACAATGACTTGCTCCGTGGGCGAAGCGGATGTGCATCCGTGCCCCCATGCAAAGACACAACAGGGCAAACAATGCACTCCTAGAACTTCAGCCCAACCAGCCAGGCAGAAACTAGGCTGTTTGTACCGGCCATCCTGTCGTCCCCACAGAGTTATCATAGTGTCATCCAAATAGCCCATAACTGCAGCCTCGCGGTTCCAGAAATATGTCGCTTACCGAACAGCCGACACCCCTGAGTGCTTTGGGCTATGGCAAAGCACTGAGACCAGCCACCCAGTTGCCCTACTGAGAAAAAATGGGGTCTTGCCCGCCACTGACATAGGTTTGCATGAGTGTGCACGCGCTTGCGTGCGTAATCAAGACAAACCAGTCGAGACGTACCAAAGACGAACCAGTCAAGCCCCTCGGAGCACGGCGGCGTCGTCAGCGAGCCCTTATAATGTACATAGCCCCAGTTCCGGTCCTGCACACCACGCAAAGCATATGGGGCCAAGGGAAGCAAGCACAGCAGAGCATGGAAAGCAGCGTGAGCCTAATGATTAGTGGGCAGGGACTCTGCGTAGCACCCAGCCTGCCTTGGACAAGCAACATACTCCATACCGACACCACCTTACTCCACGTTTGAGGCAGCATAAAAAAGAAAACACAACTGTCGCCAGCTATAGATAGGGGCCATCTTTCACACCGGCAGCAACCATGGCCGGGATGCAGCCACCCTGATGGCCTGTATGGCAGACCAAAGATGAGGCAAACACAGCCGCCGCCCTGCCTGTACTGACGGCAACGCGCGCTCGCCTGGGTATGCACTGAGTGGGCAAGGAGCTCCAGTATGGACCGGGGGGGGGGCAGGGGTGTGCCAACAGGCAGCAGCCATGACCGACGATCCTCCGGCACTACCCCATTAGATGATCAAGCGAGCACCCTACTGAAGGGTGCGGAGCAGCGAGCAGGCTTCTTCTCCACATCTTAACAAGGCAACCACCCATAATTCTGATAAACTTGTTAAGATTTCGTATCTCACCTTGGCGTCGGGCTGCGGCAAAAAGTCGGTCGGGAAAATGTCCAGCTTCAGGCCCCGCACATAGCTGCGTGAACGCGTCACCGTAAGCACCACATGGATGAGAGGGCAAGCACCAAGATGAGTGCTCTACACACGCAGCATTAAGCCAAAAACAACAAAGAGCCGCACAAACCGTGACAAGGGTGGGTTCTCTTGGCACGGTGAGGGTGGGGAGGGCAACGGCACCCATCCCAACTCTCATGGGAATGGATGTCAGCATTCCTGCGACGCCGATTGTGAATAGCGAAACGGCGAGGGACAAAGATGCGGGACCGTCGGCTGCCAGTAGTCACTGCAATCTTTTTAAGCATATCAGTATGCACGGGTTCAACCATGCATGTTACTAATTACATCCCCTCCCCTGGCTAGGTCAGGGAGAGGGTTACTAGTATACAGTACATCGGGCATAGCGCTGTAACTGATTTACTCACATTCCCTCCCCTGGCTCGGTCGGCGAGATCTCCAGCAGCTGCTTCAGCGTGCGGTTGTACTTCTGGGATGCGCGGCCCTCCATCATGATGCTGGAGATATGGCACGAGGCAGGGCAGGGTCCGGGTGGTGCGGAGGATGACAGATCGACAAGGGGGCGCAACATAACAGCACGCAGGAGGACGTCAGCGCACATGCTTGGAGGCCGGTGTGGTGACAGCTGATAGTGCAATGATGATCCGTGGGCCACATCTGCTGGCATGCCAGCAAGCCAGTTGACAGCAAAGCGGTTGGAAGCGGCACAGATGGTGGGAGGTCCATGTCCACCATTCAGCTCATGTGGGAAAAGGGCACGGGATGGGTGGGCAGGATTGTGCGGGTTGGGGGAGAAGATGGTAGTTGCATCAAAGGCAGATGCTGCGTGCGGAGTGGGGCACATGCCCGGATGCTGACACGTGACTTGCTGAGATGGTGGCGGTGAGAAGCTTGCCCATTTGACACAATGGGGAGACCCACAGGGCGCGGGGACCCACAAGATAACGAAACGGTCATGAAACAGCCATGAAACGGTCATGTAACGATGATTGAAAAGAGCTCCTACCATCGCTTGGGTCGCTATGACACAGTGACTATGACAGCACAGGGGGACACGGTGTCACTACGGGCCATTATGATGACCGCGAGAGGCACACAAGTCCGTGAGTCCGCATTGCGCCCCCCTTCCACACTGTTCGGTGCAGGTGCAGTGTCCGACACGCCCCATGGTGACCATGTGCCCCCTACTGTCAGCGTAGGCGCAAGATCGGCATACAGCGACCACGGGCACCTCATCACACCAGCAGCTCATGCCATGTGCCTGACAAGGCAGAGAAGCCTTCCCATTGCAAGTTCACAGCGCCATGGGCACAAGATGTTGCGCAGGGCGCCGAGTGTGTGCTTCCCTACATACCCGAAGACAGCCAGCCCGCCAGAGTCCACATTTCCTGCACAGCACACGCGCACGCACGGGGCATTTTGCAGCAGTGGCAGGGCAGAAGGAGAGCCATCAATCCAACGTACACCCCTCAACATCAGTGCATCACAGCCAAACGGGGGAGGAGAATCGCTGTCTGATGCCCAGCGTGGAGACACCACTGCCAATGCCCCCGCCCCACCTTGGCGCCCTACCTTCCCATCCCCATCCCGCCAAGCTGACACCCAGCATGCCTACCAATCACATGTACCTACCTGCCCATGCGAAATGTGCCCAGGGAATGGAAAAGATCCATCACAAAAATATTCCTTCCAGGCGTGCCAACTCATGTCCCTCCCGCTCGCATGTGGGCTAGTTAACGAGCCCCCCCCCCCCCCCCCACCCCCACCCACCCACCGAATTAACCCCCCCAACCGCCTTGTCTCCCCGCCCACTCACGATGCACGAGGTGCACCTCCATTGCGGTGTGGACGCCGTCGATGGTGTGCTCGCTGGGCGAGTGGAAATGGAACTGGAGCAGCTCGTAGGTGCGGCATTTGACCGTGATGTAGTTACCGCGCGGGAAGTTGACCTGCGCGCGAGGGTGGGAAGGGGACATTGTGCCAGGTATGCCACATCAACCCACGCCACGCATTCATGTCAGATTAAGGAGTGGTAGGGGAGGAGTGAAATATTAATGCAAAGCAGGGCACTGCGTAAGGGCACCAATAACGAGCCTTCGACCCTATATACAATGAGGGAGGGCGCCCTCTCACTAGCTCACACTCACTTTTCTCATCAAGGGGATGCACGCATGAGTGACGGATCGTGCACACCATGGGGCGACATGGTAGCCTGCCCCAGCCCCCCTGGTGGAAGCGCCCCTTTTGACCACTATAGAACATGGACGCCCACAGTATCACTCTAGTAAAGGCGGCGTGTTCGGTGAGTGGCTGTACACCGCTTTCTCAACTAAAAGGTTCTACAACACAATGGAAGCCACTCTTCTTTGTGTGACTACTTGCGACCTGCGGTGATCCAATAGTGGGTGCGGACGCAAAGCCCAGCACTACCAAGAGAGCGCGGCTGCCATGCCCCCCGCTTCCCCGCTCATGCCATGCGAGCTTTGGCACGTAATGCCACGATACAGTAAATGCCACCTTGCCCAGGATGACCCTGTCACACCCAGTTGCGGGGGGGGGGGGCGCGGGGGAAAGCGGGGGGGTAACGGGGCAGCATGCACGCAGCTTCGCAGCCTCCTTCTCTCAGGCAAGTGTGTGCATGCTAACAGTCCTCAAATGTGAACCGGCCCTCGTTCACAGGCCCACCCCTCACACACGACACAGACAGTCACCCCTCACACACGACACAGAGAGCCACCCCTCACACACGACACAGACAGTCACCCCTCACACACGACACAGACAGACACCCCTCACAGACGACACAGACAGTCACCCCTCACACACGACACAGGCAGTCACCCCTCACACACGACACAGAGAGACACCTGACAGCCCCCCTGGACAGGGCAGTCAAAGTCGCAAGGGCAACGTAGATGCAACCGCAGAGCATGCGCTAAGCAGACGGCCGCTCTTTAGTACCAGGGCCACAGATGTCAGGCAGGTTGCACAGATGTCTTGAGGTGCCAGCATAACTGGCAAGACCGAGGCATGCACTACATATTACAATTCTAACCTTACAAATCCCGCTCCAACCCCAGCACAAAGTAGTGACATGCAAGGCGCACCTGCATCGTGCCATGGCCCGTGTTGACGACCTCGCTTGGCCCGTTCTTGTAGTCAAACTGGAGTGGGCCAAACTGCCGGATGCTGTCCTGGATCACAGCGGGGGAGGACAGGGGGATATCGATGGGGGACTGTTCGCGACCGCTACTGCAAATCCCCGACCACTGGGGAGGCCCTTCCAGTCCACCATACCTCCAGTCACTTGCAGAGGCCTTGCCAGGGACCAGGGGGCTGAAACGAGGAGCACGGAACGCGACACAGTGCAACAGAAATGGGAACGAGCAAGATCAGAAGGGATGCTGGGAGGGCACTGCCCAAACATAGAAATGATGAAGGCCATTTACTGATTCGGCATTGAAACATATGCCCAGGTTGCAGAAACCCAGGACGATATCGAGACCATGACAGGAGTGCAAAAGATGTCAGACAGCCGGTGAAAATCCGACTGCCGACTGCCTAGGACTTCCAACGAAAGCATATGGCAACGAAAAAACGTGTTTCCAATGAATGCCTACCTGCAGCACGGGCATGCCAGCATAGCACCAAGGCCCATGCCGAGCAGCCGCCGCCTTCCTATATGGTTTTGACCTTGGGAATCATTTTTATCTTTGGAGACGGAAATAAGACGCCGGGGTTCCGACTTCGAGGTCGGGAGTTTGGCAGCGTTGCTCTGATCGTGTGGTGGCAATTGAGAATCCTGCAGATTAGATTTGACCACCAAACTATTGCTTCGAGCAGTGCGAATTTTGCATGGCGTCAGCTTCCCCGGCAGGGCACACCCCGTGATGAAGGTGGATGTTGCGACCTGCATTTAATCCAAACAGGTTGACTGCCTTCCGAAAAGAAAAAATAAGTAAGAGAAAATAATATTGGGGTGTCCGTGGAGCAAGACTGGTAATTTACAGGGCAAAACTAGAGATAATTCATGCCAGATAGGCTTACGTGCTGCCTGTCACGTACTGCCACTTTGGCCACCATACGTCTTCCCTGGTTTCGTGGTCTATACGCCGGGCTTCCGTTTTTTGGCGTTCCGTTTTCTGGTTTTGCGAAAACCAGCGGCTGGCATTGTCGTTTCTGTTGCGGAGCTGGTAGTATAAGGCCTCGGCAGGTGAGCACCTTTTATCCGTCCGTCCAGTGTCCAGAGAACGCTCCGTTGATCTCCGAGGCTTTCCGCTTTTTGCATCGTGCCCCTGTCGTGCCGGCTGTTGCCTTTCCGCAGCTTTCCGCAGTGGTTAAGTCGAGGCTTGTTTATGCCTGGGTCTCCCACACCGCAACTGTATGGAGCAGAGATGAACTATCCGTACACTTTAGTACGGCTAAGGGTACACCCTTTATTCGTACACGTAACGCTTCCGTTCAGCAGCCCCTCCCCCACCAGCAGAACAGGCGATTAACGACTAGCGACGTGGAACCATTCTGGCCACATGTCAGTCTGTACTCTGTTACACCAAGATGAAGTAGTGCGGTTTCGAGGTTTCGAGATCGTACTGTACGATTAGGACAGGAGGTGCCGTCCCCAACTTGGCCCTCATGAGATTGTGGCCTTTGCCCAGGCTTTTTCCGCATTAAAAAAAAAAAAAATCCGGGCATTCATCACGCTGCGCCAGCACTGCTGGCCCAGCAGCCAGCTCTGCCAGTGGCCAGTTTTCTTCACAAGACCCAAACCGCGAACCCACAGTGTTGTGTGCACTATAGAGAATAGAGTCACTGTAAGAGCAAATTCAAGTTTCCCGGGCGGTCCGGCACCGCATACATAAGACAACTAGACAAGTCGCGCAATAGCGCATCAATACGTGTCGCCCGGGCCCCGACGGTTTCGCGTCACCATAGCCAAAAAGCGACTAACCAGTGTTATCTCTAAACCATAAGGTTTTTAAGATTGACACTCTTTGTTGAGAAACTTGCTTGCAACTCGTCCTCCCCGGCCGCACTTTGCCCAACTAAGTCGCCGCGTATATCAAATATACCCTTTAATTGATCTGGTTTCTAAGGTTCAATGGAGGCCATTATGGACGATGAGGAGTATGCGGGGCAAGAGGTCGAAGCACATGCGCGGGCGCCTCACGGGGCCATGCCTCTTGAGGAATTGGAGGTTGGTAGCTTAAACCCTTCTCAGCAAACAGCTTCCTAAGTGTTGAAAGTTTTGTTAGATCACCTTGTAATGATTCTTACTTGTTTGCCTTGTCAATCCTTGCAGAAATTCGGCATCGCGGCAGCTGACATCAAGAAGTTGAAAGATGGCGGGTTTTACACGGTTGATGGCGTTGCTCACACCCCAAAGAGGGATCTTGCGAAAATCAAGGGGCTCAGCGAAGCGAAGGTGGACAAAATCATGGAAGCAGGTATGCCTTGTTCGAACGTTGGCTGCGCTGTTTATGTGCACACTAGCCGCCTTTGTCATGACGTGATTTTTTCAATTTGCTCGGTTCTCATCACGCGTCTGCCTCGTATTTGCTCGTGCTGCCGTGCTACTCGCCAATCAACCACGCAGTTCCAAAGTTGATACCTATGGGCTTCACCAGTGCAACTGTTCAGCACCAAATGCGAAGCGAGCTTTTGATGATATCGACAGGCTCCCAAGAACTTGACACGATGCTGAGAGGTGAGCTTGACAGAATGCCCCGTTATCAGAAGCTTGTTACATGCAGCTGCAAGTCAGTTGTGTGTGTATTTGGACTGAACTACTTCCTGTCTGCCAGTGGTGGTTTGCGATCTTTCTTGCGCTTGCAGGTGGTATTGAGACGGGCAACATCACTGAGGTGTATGGCGAGTTCCGGACAGGGAAGACTCAGCTATGTCACACTATGTGTGTGACATGCCAGGCAAGTTTCCATCGGGTGTTTGTACTGGACCTGGAATTGTCATAATAAATATCCGTACATCAAGGAACATGTTCTACTTTTGCTATTTGTGAACCTGGCCTATGGGGAGTGCTTGCCTGTCGTGTGATACAGGCTGCTCAATGGGGGACTGGGGCGCTGGCTGCCTAAGCACATCCACCCAACAATTAGCCCACTTCTGGCCACCCTGCCTGACCATAGTCCTGATACTTGGCTGTGTAATCCTAATCAGCCTACATGTCAACATGGATGTCTTTATCTTTTCTATGCCTCCATTTTATGTGATGGTAGTTGGCACGGTAAGTGAAATCAATCTCGGTCTACGAACCTTGCTACCAGCACTCTTCTATTTGTGTGTTGAAACTCTTCTATTTTTGTTGCAGTTGTTCACCCCGTAAGTGTGAGTTGCCTGCAATCCATCATGCTGTCCGCATCGGGTGCGAATACAATCATTCTATCCAGATCAGAGATGTTCCCCTCCCACTGAGGCCTTATGCTCACGTGACGCAGTCACGTGTACATTACATTAATGCAGATCATCTGTGGCTCTAGTCCTGGGGAGCATCCCCATCTAAGCAATGGGCTAGACCGCTAGAGGGGCACGTATGGCCCCATCCCACGCGTGCCCGAGCCTGGCACACACCTCACCCATCATCCTACAAACCATTTACATGCGTTGCGGTCTTGATGTGGCTGCCCGTGCCATAATGCTGCCGCACGCATGCCACATGCATGCCACACAGCTTACGCTTCGCGCAGGATCCCTCTAATCCATGGGCCGCTGATGCATGCACCATTCATGACTCCTGTTGCCGGATGTTGGTCCGCCATGCTCATCCTCCCCCATCCTTGTCCCCTGGCAGCTGCCGATCGAGCGCGGAGGCGGCGAGGGTAAGGCACTGTACGTCGACACGGAGGGCACGTTCCGACCAGAGCGGCTGCTGCAGATCGCAGAGAGGTGGGCAACCGGCGCACGGTCGGGTGGGGTGGGGTAGGCGCACAGCGGGGTGGGGGTGGGTAGGCGCACGCTGTGGCGAGTAGGCACATGGCTTGTACCCACGGACATGCATTCCCACATGTGCTTGTCTCGAGACCTGGCTCCCACAGGTTGCTTGTTAGGGCATGCGCATGACGCCGTGTTGGACACATCAGCGCGGTGGCCATGGCCAGTTGGGGCCCTCTGCATCGGCCATCCTGTCTATTGCCCTCACCACACTCCCCCCCACGCCACCCCACTGTGGACACCGGTTCCACATGCTCTGCTCTGTGTTTAGTGAACTCCGGCATGGCCCCTGGTTGTCTTTGTGGTGTCATGGATGTGGTGGTTAGGGCGTTGGGAGGCAAACCCTATCTGCCCAGGTAGGTGCCTGCCTACCTGCACGGGCTGGTGGGTTGACTTGCACAATTCCCTCACACGTGCGTTGCCCGTCTGGTTACTCTTGCAGGTTTGGCATGAACGGCCAGGATGTGCTCAACAACGTCGCATGTGCGCGCGCATTCAACACCGAGCACCAGTCACGGCTGCTCATCGAGGCATCGGCGCTGATGGCGGACAGCCGGTATGCCCATGGCGTGGGGCGTTGGGGGGGATCAGCCCAATCGCCGCGGCCCTGGTTTCATGTTGCGCCTTGTTGTGAATCCACATCCCTCTCCCACAGGCTACCAAGGAGCATGATCTGCATTTCGCGCTAGCTCTCGCATGCGCGCTATATGTGTGACTACGGGCATGCGCAGGCATGGAACAAACTGTGTGGAATGCCGTGACGCATCAGGATTGTATGGAGCGGGTTACTGAGGAATGCGTGAAGCAACGTGGTGGCTCGGAAGCGTGTAGCGCAAGTACACGCACAGGACGGTAGTGCATGAGCCTGAATGCACGGCCGGTAGTTACTCTATCTATGTGCAATCCTGACCTACTCTATCTATGTGCAATCCCGACCTAGAGTTGCATGCGGCTATTGCCTTGCGTCCAGATTGCGATCAAAACGTCGTATGGTTCGTGTTATTACCTTGCCTTTGATACGGTGGTGAATTGTTCGCGGTCTCCTGACAGCTCTCCGCTACACCGCATCATGAACGTACCTCTGCATTTCTCCCCGCTTATGCGTTTTGTCTGCCCCCTTCATCAGCTTCTGCCTCATGGTGGTGGACAGTGTGACTGCACTCTACCGCACCGAGTTCAACGGCCGGGGGGAGCTGTCCGCGCGCCAGATGCACCTGGGGCGTTTCCTGCGCAGCCTGCAGCGGCTGGCAGATGAGGTGGGCCACGACACGATGGGTGACTGTGTGATGGCCAGTAGCCACCAGCCTGATGGCCGGTGGGTGCAGCTGAAGCACCATCGGACACAATGCCCTACAAGGGTGATTGCCATGCACTTACTGTCCTGGTGGCTTCGGGGTCCAGCGATGTACCTGCTATCAATTTTTTTTGGGAGAGGACAGCCCCATTTGGTGCATACAGAGGGGACAGGCGCGGTGCTTGTTTGTGAACCGAGGTTGTACTTGTGTGTATGTTGACAAGCGGACAGCCCCGTTTGGTGCATACAGAGGGGACAGGCGCGGTGCTTGTTTGTGAACCGAGGTTGTACTTGTGTGTATGTTGACAAGCGGACAGCCCCGTTTGGTGCATACAGAGGGGACAGGCGCGGTGCTTGTTTGTGAACCGAGGTTGTACTTGTGTGTGTGTTGACAAGCGGACAGCCCCGTTTGGTGCATACAGAGGGGACAGGCGCGGTGCTTGTTTGTGAACCAAGGTTGTACTTGTGTGTGTGTTGACAAGCGGACAGCCCCGTTTGGTGCATACAGAGGGGACAGGCGCGGTGCTTGTTTGTGAACCGAGGTTGTACTTATGTGTCTTTTGACAAGCGGACAGCCCCATTTGGTGCATACAGAGGGGACAGGCGCGGTGCTTGTTTGTGAACCAAGGTTGTACTTGTGTGTGTGTTGACAGGCATATTTAGGTACACACCAGCCAGGATCCACATGCCATGAAGGCAGGGTGGGGCGGGGCAGCGCGGGGCCGGCAGGGCAGGGCGGGGCAGGGCAGGGCGGGGCAGGGCAGGGCGGGGCAGGGCAGGGCAGGGCAGGGCAGGGCGGGGCGGGGCAGGGCAGGGCAGGGCAGGGCAGGGCAGGGCAGGGCAGGGCAGGGCAGGGCAGGGCAGGGCAGGGCAGGGCAGGGCAGGGCAGGGCAGGGCAGGGCAGGGCAGGGCAGGGTAGGGTCCTGTCCTGCCCTGTGTGGTGTGGTATGCATGTAAGTGGGCGCCTCTGCACCCCCCTCACAATCAAGTTAAGGTATTGAGACTCTGGATTAAGCTCTGCTAGTAGCACAATGTAGTAAAAATCTAGTAGACATTAGTACAATATCACAGGATTAAGAAGGGCCCTGAAAAGTAACATGAGCTCTGGGTCAGTCGGCTTCCAGTCTCAAACATAACGAGGGGGTTGTACGTATGTGTATGTGTCCTGCGTGCTACCGCGTGTTGCATGCAGCATGGCGTGGCGGTGCTGGTCACCAACCAAGTGGTCGCGCAGGTGGACGGCAGCGCCGTGTTTGCGGGGCCGCAAGTGAAGCCCATCGGTGGCAACATCCTCGCGCATGCCTCGACAACCAGGTGAGCTGACGATGCACCTTCTCTGATGACGACACACATTGCGATGAAGTGTTGTGAAAAGACATGCCTTAGTCGGCGTGGCAACAGCTTTTTCCAGAAGCTGGAAACTGCGGCATATCTATGAATACGTGTAGGCATCACGCAGGTGCCAGTTGATCAAGAGGACTGTCTCTGTTGCCAGCAGTCTATGCGCTGGCGCTCAAGGTATCATGGTTTATGATGGCTTGACCCCCAATGCCCCCCTCTTTCATGTATTGATGATTAATTAGCAGATGAAGATTTGTGGCAACTTCTTCAACCTGACAGCTTGTTTAGTGCGTGAGACAACTATTCCTGGACGCATGGACTATTCCTGGACGCACGTGGACAACTGACATCTTTTAATGTCACAATAATTGCCATGGGAAAATCTGGCAGGCTTGCATTCCGCAAAGGCCGAGGGGAGGAGCGCATCGCCAAGGTCATCTGCTCACCAACGCTACCGGAAAGTGAGGCACGGTTCATTATCGCGCCAGAAGGCATTTCAGATGCCAAGGACTGAGTGCATTGAATCACTTAGTGAAACATGGATTAAGTTGGTGCCCAAAGTTTTTTATGACTAGGTGGGAACCTCGCCCACTACGATGCAGATGCAGCGGTTGGACCTCTGTAACGGAACTAAAAAAATAGTTCCGATTAGGGCGACACAGCGGCTGGAATACATGGTGGTGCAGGTGCACCTCAGTTGTGCACCCCGAGTAGGTGGCAGTTAACACCCACCACCTGCCGGTTGTCGCCTAGAATCTATTAAAAACCATATGCCCCTTCTCAGGGATGTGTGATATATCCTCCCCAGGGAGTTATGTTCTTAATTAGGGCGACACAAAAGTCTCATGCCCAGTGGGTGGTTGGCAAGCCACTGGGTGTCTGTGTCCGAATAATCTTATGTTGGTAAGTCTGGGTGCCAATAGCTGCGCTGACACTGGCGAGTGATAGATAAGACACAGAAACACCATGTTGATGTCTCCAGTTAGTAAGTGCTTCCATCTCATGCGCAGAGGCATGTGTGCCAGTCCTCGAGTACTACGCTAATCTCACTATATCGTAACACAAAAGTTAGAAACAAAGATCGTCATGCATCATGCCCCAATGGTATAAGTAAGTAAGTAAGTACTTGCGTGTCATGCGCAAAGGCATGTCACGGAAGTCATGCCTTTGCGCATGGGAGCAACGGGAGCACGAGTCTAATTAATTAATTAATTAATGTCACGGAGTACTATGCTAATATCATTAGGAAAAAAATTACACAGAAGTTTAAACAAATATCGTCTGCAGGCATCATCGGGACCCCAATGGTATATAGCTGACGTGCTCCCGTTGGGGAGTCACGGAGCACCAGAGTGCTTTATTAATCCCTAGTTGAGTGTGCACACTGCACAGCGGGAAGGGGGCAGAGGTCTACCCCCCCGGCCCCCTTCCCTCATGCCACAGCGACTTTATTAATTAATTAATTAATTAGACTCGTGCTCCCGTTGGGGAGTCACGGAGCATTAACCCCGATGGATGGATGGATGGATGGATGGATGGATGGATGGATGGATGGATGGATGGATGGATGGATGGATGGATGGATGGATGGATGGATGGATGGATGGATGGATGGATGGATGGATGGATGGATGGATGGATGGATTAATTAATCAATTTTGGATGGATGGATGGATGGATGGATGGATGGATGGATGGATGGATGGATGGATGGATGGATGGATGGATGGATGGATGGATGGATGGATGGATGGATGGATGGATGGATGGATGGATGGATGGATGGATGGATGGATGGATGGATGGATGGATGGATGGATGGATGGATGGATGGATGGATGGATGGATGGATGGATGGATGGATGGATGGATGGATGGATGGATGGATGGATGGATGGATGGATGGATGGATGGATGGATGGATGGATGGATGGATGGATGGATGGATGGATGGATGGATGGATGGATGGATGGATGGATGGATGGATGGATGGATGGATGGATGGATGGATGGATGGATGGATGGATGGATGGATGGATGGATGGATGGATGGATGGATGGATGGATGGATGGATGGATGGATGGATGGATGGATGGATGGATGGATGCATTGATGGATGGATGGATGGATGGATGGATGGATGGATGGATGGATGGATGGATGGATGGATGGATGGATGGATGGATGGATGGATGATCCATGGATGGATGGATGGATGGATGGATGGATGGATGGATGGATGGATGGATGGATGGATGGATGGATGGATGGATGGATGGATGGATGGATGGATGGATGGATGGATGGATGGATGGATGGATGGATGGATGGATGGATGGATGGATGGATGGATGGATGGATGGATGGATGGATGGATGGATGGATGGATGGATGGATGGATGGATGGATGGATGGATGGATGGATGGATGGATGGATGGATGGATGGATGGATGGATGGATGGATGGATGGATGGATGGATGGATGGATGGATGGATGGATGGATGGATGGATGGATGGATGGATGGATGGATGGATGGATGGATGGATGGATGGATGGATGGATGGATGGATGGATGGATGGATGGATGGATGGATGGATGGATGGATGGATGGATGGATGGATGGATGGATGGATGGATGGATGGATGGATGGATGGATGGATGGATGGATGGATGGATGGATGGATGGATGGATGGATGGATGGATGGATGGATGGATGGATGGATGGATGGATGGATGGATGGATGGATGGATGGATGGATGGATGGATGGATGGATGGATGGATGGATGGATGGATGGATGGATGGATGGATGGATGGATGGATGGATGGGGACACACAATCCTGCCGGTCTCATCTATCTACTTGTAACATCAAGCCAACTCTAGTCTAAGCTGTCTACCCTGTGGGACCCGTCTGGCGTGCTTCGATCCCGAGTGTTTGCAAACGCGGGCGCTTCCCCACGGAGGGGGGGTCGTTGTCCTGTATGACCTGGGCCCACTTGGCCTTGTCCATCATATTGAACATTCCAAATCACGGAGAGGCCTAGGGCCCCCATGCATCCTCTACTAGTTAGCTGTTCTTTGAAGGTGCGGGCCTTGTGGCCCGTCGAGCATGGCAGGGCGCCCGGCCCACGTCGTACGTAAGGAGGCGGCCGGCCAGCTAGCTGAGGGCGCAGCCCCGCGGGGGGGCCACAAGGGGTGTCTACCTGATTGGTGCGAGCTAAGTGCCCTACTAACTGTAGGCGCCGTTGCTTTATGGTGCTGGTGATATATGGCATGCCGAGGTACAGGTCCTCATTGCGAACATGGGCAGCGTAGCTGTAACAAGCAAAAATGATTTGTTGTTACATCCTTTGTTTTGTGAACGTTTGCCGGGCTTTTATTCGAGGACTTTTGGATAGATCAGTATTGAAAACTGAGTTATGAGGTTTCATCTACGTCGGCCACAAGCCCTGGCAGGCGACCCCCTCGACCACCGCGGCCCCAGCGACTCCAGACGCCCCAGCTTAGGGGAATACAGCAGTAGTAGTGTAGACTAGATAGACCGTGGCCATGTACATGTACGCCAGATCAGAATGTACATGTACGCCTCTTAGAGGCCCTATCCCAGCTAAGCCACGCGCTTTATTTAATCGTGTACATGTGTGCCTATGATGAGCCACACTCCAGATGATGCCTAGCTTTATTTAGTTATGCTGTGCCCATGCAGGGAGTAGCTCTCTGCTGAGACGCCATGCCCTAGCTTCTTTGTATAGCTATGCTGATCTTCCCCCCCATGACAGGCTCCCCCTTCGCTGGGCATAGCTTGAAGATCATGGGGATGCACGTGCCCTGGTGCACCTAGAGCAAGGGTCCTTTACATCCCCACCCTTGCAGGAAGTAGCTTAGGATGTATGATAGGCCATATGCCCCCCCTCTCAAGGGCTATGTGCTACATATACTCCCAACGGAGTTATGTTACAATTCAATTCAATTCAATGAGGTTTCCAAGAAGGCGGTACTTGAAACTCAACCGACTGTCAGAAGCCCTTAACAGGTGCACTGACCTCGTGCATGCACCCCGACTAGCATGCAGGTGGCAGTTTACATCACCGGCCACTGGCAGGTTCTTGCTTAGAATAGAGAAAGCCCATATCAAGGAGTGTGGACTGTCTGGGCTTGGAGGCGCGGGCCCGGTGGGGTTGGAGATTAAATTGTCAAAACCGAGGCGATCAGTGATTGGGGCTACCAGTCGCCCGCAGCCGCCGCGGCTGCTAGATCGACGGGACGGAGGTCCTGCCGTTCCGTGACCACGCTTCAAACTGCTGGGGAGCATGCTCCCCGACACCGCCGCGATCGATGATGTCAAGGAGACAACCAGCGCAGGCCATGCAGAGAAAAGATGATATGGACACCCGCATCGGCCTGACCTGGGTTTGGCCTCGTTCGCTCATCACCTACTGGCAATGATCGATATAATAAGGCCCTGCATGGGCGATCATCGCAAGCGCATGCTCTTCAAGGTCCTGGTCCTCCCAGTGCTCACCTAAGGCGCTCACGGAGGCATGGACGCTCACGGACACGCATGGCCACACGGCTGACGGTTATCGATCAGGATGCTCCCGACAGGCCCTGAACGTATACCTAGGGTTTTCCACACATAGGCCGGTCCTTAGAGTCTTTAGTATCACCTGGGTATTCCTCGCATCTCTGCCCTTTCTCCTGTAGTGCACACACAGGGATTAAAAGCACTTCGGTGCTCCGTGACTCCCCAACGGGAGCACGAGTTTAATTAATTTATTAATTAATTCCTCGCATTTCGGACGAGATTAGGCAGCGTAGGATAGCATTCGTAGGACATCTTGCTCGCACCAGTCAGGTCGACACCGAACTCGGTCTGGCCGGCCCCCAGCAGCTTGGCCAACCAGGGCGGCATATCCTGACCTGGCCTGGCCCCAAGGACATTCCTAGAAAGATGGGTAAACATGCCATGACCTACCGGCCCAGCAGCTGCTGGCCGACCTAGTGGTCCCAGCTATGTTTGAACATCGCATTTGAACTCCCTCTCTCTTGCTTTGACTGCTATGCAGAACAAGAAAAAGTGCATGGAAGACGATTGGGCCAGGCTTACACACCAGCCCCTGTGGGCAAGCCCCCTCCGGCGATCCCCCCAAGAGGAAGGGGCGCTTTATTGCTGAGTTGTAGATCAGCTTGGAGTTATCTTAGTTCGGTTTCGCGGCTTCGCCCACCTCCATCCATCCAAGATAGCAAGGGAATATGTGCTACATGATCATCTCCCAACGGAGTCATGTAATAATTTAATTTTATTTTATTTGATATCAAGGCCGGAGACAACCAGAGCGCAGGCCAGAATTGCAATCGATCGCGGGAGAATCCGGACCATGGTTGCTCGAGCCTGCCGTTATCTTGTCTGCATTTTTGAGTCGTTCAGGATGATGAATTTATGAATGGAGATGGAAATGTGTAGCCTTGTGCATTGAAATTATGGCCGGCTTACGTGTAGAGCGACTATAGACACTCCCGGCCAGTTAGGCTAGAAACACACGCCCTGATCAAGCATGCTGTTTCCGGCCCCACCGTCTAGGTCATCTAGTCGCTCCACACGTAAGCCAGCCATAATTTCAATGCACAAGGATACACATTTCCATCACCATTCATCTTCATCATCCTGAACGACTCGAAAACGCGGAAAAGATAACGGCAGGCTCGAGCTACCATGGTCCGGATTCTCCCGATTTCTGGCCTGCGCTGGTTGTCTCTTTGATAGATGACCTAGCTCGAGGGTGGAGCCAGAAACAGCTTGCTTGATCAGGGCGTGTGTTTCCAGCCTTACTGGCCGGGAGTGTCTAGTGGTGAGCACCATTGCTGCATTTACCCTTTCTCAGGGATATACTTCACATATCCTCCCCACCCGGAGGTATGTCATTAATTAAATATTCATTCATAAATTAACTTAAACATAAACACGCGGACAAGATCGATAACGGCAGGCTCGAGCTACCATGGTCCAGATTCTCCCGATTTCTGGCCTGCGCTGGTTGTCTCCTTGATAAACTTACATAAAACATACATTACATCACCAGTGTCTCACTGGCAAAAAGACCATTTGAAGAACTCTGAACTGGAATAACTTTATGCCACAGTTCTGTCGTGTACACGGAATGCTACTCATAGCTGATATAGATTGTGTGATTTTTTGGGACAATACTGGATTCGAACAAAGGACCTCTTGCATGATGTTGCGACTATAGGGATCTCCTGATCTGATCGAAGGCATCCCAAGCTATATGGCCCAAGTGCAAAAAAGCTCTTTACCGGAGTGCGTCCAAAATTCCCCAATATGAACCAGTGGATCGACTCTAACAGCTAGCCCCACGGCGGTGAATGTGAATAGGAGTACTACTCAACTTGGGCCACGCAACGGCGGAAACCGTGCGAAGGTGACTCCAGGACCCAGGTTGACCACGGCTGCACTCTGGACCTCCACAAGCCAGCACCTCGTAACCGGAATATACATGATGCGTGAATGCCAATAATTTAATACAGGCCAGAATTCATACCTGCGACATAACTTAGATGCTGTCCCACACGGAAACAAGAACAAGCGAACCCTAATAGCCTGCGTAAATTTCAAAAGGGCCGTGCAACTGGAGAGAAGAACGACATACTTGCAGGAGCCACGCTGTGGTGTGTGGGCCAGCGAGGTGACGATAAGTAGCTGCCAGCACTGCTGCACTCTGCTTTGAGCTCATCCAAGTCACGATCTAGCAACTTTGTCGCGATCTCAAGGGCATCCTCCCCTGGGGGGCCTCGTGCCAACGTGCTGCTGCGCGCCCCTGCAATCGAGGGCGGCTCCCATGCAGCCCGGTGGCTCTCATGCACCGCTGTGTTTGTCCGCGCCCCTGCCTCGCCCTGACCGTAGACCCTTGGGTCCGCCTGTCCTCCTGAGCTCCTGTCAGCAGCTTGCATGCCATTCATGGACGATAGACCCTCTGCCCTCGCGGACACACCTCCTTGGTCCTGCCTCCCTGCACTGAGCTGCATCCCATCCCTTACACCCAGGCCTGAGGGGCCAGACCCCTCTTCTTCATCTGTTAAAGACCCCCACCGGGCCAGCGGTAGCGGGGCTGCCCATCTCCCAGAGCCATCGCTCGGTGGCATCTCGTCTGAGCTGCTCACGTCCCCTGCCGCAGCACGCACCAGCTCCGGCAACCGGTTCGCGTGCTTCTCCACCAGTGACATTAGCTGGCGCTCCAGCCTGGCCAGCTGCTCACTCAGCTGGTGGGGCTGTTCTGGGGTCAGTTCCCTGCCACCACTGTCAGCCACTGCTGCAGACACATTTCCGGCCATGCCTGTGCCAGGGACAGGCCCCATGCTGGCCGTCGTATCCAACGAATCACCCGCAGCTGATGCCTTGATGCTGGCATCCGTGCCAGCCTCCCCAGCCTCCCCTGCCCGGCTGCCATCCCGCGCTACCTCCCCATCACCCAATGAGATGCCAGCATGTGGTACCTCAGTGGATGCCTCGCCGATGGGCAGCTCCGATGCCGGCGTGTTGATCTCCCCGTTGAAGCCGGCCATGCCATTATCCCCATGCAAACTGTTCTGAGCCGAGCCAACCCCAGAGTGCACGACCGAGACCACCGCCACGCCATTGGTGCTGCGCAGCTCCACCTGGCAGCTCTCGTCGCGTGCCACATGGATGCACCACCCAGGGCCAGCCGCCGTGGTGGTCAGAGGGAGCGGCGCAGTGGGCAGGAACGTGGCGACCGAGGCAACCCCTGCCGCTGCCCCATGGTCCCACCGCTGCCCTGCCTCCCCTTGCATCTGGCCCGCGGGCATGGATACAGCCGCCCCGTCAAATGTGCCGTCATCAAACAACCACCCGCTGGCCAGGGTCAGCCTCTTCCTCAAGTCCCTTGCCCTGTCGCCCGCCACCACCATGCGCTGTAAATGCGCCCCCTCGTCCTCACTCGCAGACGACCCGGATGATGTTCTTGACGACGGCGACAAGTGCGCACCGCCGCCGTGTCGTTGCTGGCCCTTGTCCAGCCGGCCCCACGCGCGCTGCAGCGTATGGTGGAGGACCAGCTCCGGCGATAGAAATGGCCGCGTGGCACCCGCCTTATGCTGCCGCCGGCTGCGGCTGCCGCTGCGGCTGCGGCTGCGACTGCGCCGTCGGCTTGTCACCCCCTCCGCCCCCTCTGGCGTACCTGCCAGCTCGCCCCTCCAATCTTCACCCACCATGTCGCCACCCGCTGCCCGCTGGCGCCTGCGCGTGTCCTTTCCATCCGCCACGCCTCGCCAGTGCCTCCCCGAGAATGCTGCCGAGGTGTGCTGCGCCCGCCCCACGTCAGCACCACCCACCGCTGCATCCTTGTCGTGGCTGCGCTGCCTTGGTGATCGCCTGCCCTCGCCCTCCCCCTGCAGCTGCTCACCCTCGTCCCGCGTGCGCCACGCCTCCGCGCGCTCGAGCCGGTTGTCCCACGATGCGGCCACGGGCGCCCGCTTGAACGCTGTTGAGAATGAGAGCCGCGCGGTGGGTGCGGGCGTGGCGTCGCCAGGGGCTGCACTGGTCGAGGCTTCCATGGCTGAGGTAACAGCGACAGCAGGGTCCCAGGGAGTGGGCATGCGGGCGTCGCCAACCGCTGCCTGCTGCGGCAGCATGCCATCCCACGGAAAGGAACGTGTCCGAGTTGATGACATCCCGTATGCGTGCGTGCCTCCCCCCCCAAACACCGTCGGTGCTGCTGTGCCCGCTGCCGTGTGTGGTGATGGCCCGGTCACCCGTTGTGAACCAACCGACGTGTTGGTGGCCCCATGCCGGCTCCTCGCATGAAGGTGGGCGACGTCAAGGGAGCGACCCTGGCTTCCCACATCTGCCACGCCATGTGCCAGGGGCCACTCACGTACATCACCGCGCACGCTGCTGCCATCTGCCAGCAACGCGGGCTCCCTGCTGTCCCTGGAACGTTCCCGCCGGCCCCGCCCCTCGTGCTCCCTACCCGGATCGTGACGTGCGGCAGCGTCATCACCAACGGTATCCCCCTTGGCACGTGCATGTGCGGGAACCCGTGCATTCATGCTGCGGCGGAAAGAATCAAGCTGGTCCAGCAGCTCGCGCTCCCATCCCGGCATCTGCAGCGATGCCACTGGGTCACTGCGCCTGGCCAAACGGGAACGACCGCCGCCATGGTGGCCCGGCCCCTCATGATGCTCATGCCCCTCCCGGCGAGCATACCTGTCACGGTGGCTGTTCCCGTCCCAGTGTCCCTGGCCCTCCTCATGCCCTTTCCCTTCGTGATCGTGGCGCAAAGTGGCGACGCCCTGGTGCGCTGCTTGGTGACCTGCCTCGTCGTGCCAGCGGGCCGCGGCATGGGCATGGGCACCTCTGCTGCCGCCCGCGTGACCAGCAGAATCATTACCAGACTCAGAAAGCCGTGGCGGCGGTCCGCGCACGCTGCCCCCAGCACGCTCCCCCTCCACTCCACGCCCCTCCCCAACATATGACCCCGAGTCCGTTGCCAATACAACCCTCCTGCCTCCTCTACTGCCGTGCCTGTCATCTCGCTCCCCCCAAGCAGGACGCACCAGGCCCTGCTCAGCCCCCCCCACCTCCACAAAGGACGTTGACTTGCGCATGCCACGATGCTTGCCACCGTCACGATCGCGGCTCCTGCCGGCCCCTGGGCTATCTGCCAGGCCCTGGCTCGATTGGCTGCGGTGCATACCCCCCGAACTTGGCACGTACACGGCAGGACGCGTCGCTCCATGCTCACTGCCACCCGGCATGTGGCCACCCCTCCCACCACCTCCATGGCTGTGCGTGGGCGCCGCCCCAGGCAGAGCGCCACACACTAGCATATCCTCCTCGGACGCGCTGAAGAGCAGCTCGTCGCGCCCATGGGGCACTTCCGCACCTGGTAGGAATGCAGGCATGCTGGCAAACGCATGGGATCCCGGAGCAAAACTAGCATCCACGGCGCCTTGTGCCACGCGGCCGGCCCCCTCCTGCGCCGCCGCGCCCGAGTACTTGGCTTTAAACCGCATCAGCTGCTGCGTGAGGGCGTCCACATGCGTGGGTGGCACACGCAGCTGCGGTGGTGGCAGCGCGGCGGCCAGTGAGTCTGCCACTGCCGTGGTTGCACGTCCTGCCACCGCGGCATGGCTGGGCTCCGCAGTATGGACGCGGTCAAAAGGAGCCAATGCGCCACCGTGGCCACCACGGCCACCCCCTGCGCTGGTACTGCTGCTGCGGCTGCTGCCACTGGCGCTGCGATGGCCGCGATGGTTCCTCTCAGGAGCCATCATCGCGCTGGCATCTGCCCCCGGCCCTGGGTCCAACGGCTCTGGCCTCTCGCGGCCACCTGCACTTGAGGCGGAGCGTAGCCGCGTCTGCGAGGACTCTCGCTTCACATCTTCCGGACCCGTGGGAGGCCTGCCCCAAGGCGCCGAGGAGGCACGCGCTACCACCGCGACGGCTGGCGCACACATGTTGTCCGACGAGGCGTGCCGAGCCATCACGCCGGGGTACTCGCCAGGCTCAGCCCAGTCCGCTTGGGTGTCGAGATCAAACCGGTCGGAGCCCTGTGGACCACACACCAAAGATGACAGCGATGCACCTCGAGACGGGACCGCCCCATTCCTATGGTTTGCACTGCCACCCGGCACAGACCCGAGTTCTACAGACAGGTTACTAGCCTCGGTCGCAAACGTGTCGTCCCATTCCGTCCTCGCGCCATCCGGCCCCCCCTGGGAGACCGCTTGTTTATGCTGCCCCGGCAACGGTATACGGCTGGGCAGCTCGCCCCCCACCGCACCGTTGGATGAGACTTGCCCCCCGGCCCCGGCCCCACTCCCAAGCGCGGCGCTCCCCGTCGCACTCCCTGCTTCGGCCCTCCCGCCGCTCGATCCCATGACACCCGCAGCATGGCCACGCTGTGTACCCCGCGCGTCGCCGGTGCCACTCCCTGCCCCCCTGGTGGCATGCGATGGCGGTGCTTGCAAGGCACTGCCCACCGCTGCCTCCTCGCCACGCCATGCGCCACGCTCTGCTGCCCCCACGGAGAGTGACGGGGATGCTGATGACAAGCTGCCCCTTGGCACCCCCACCGATGGCCTGAGCCCCCCATTCGCCGTCGATGGACTTGCCTCCCCAGCCCTGTCGGACCCATCCCCACGCGTTGATCCCTGGACACTTTGCCCCATCGGCTCCCCCGCGGTTGGACCATTGGTGGCGGGATGATCCCCGCGCATGGGATCAGTGGTCACATCTGCAGCACCAGCGTCCACAACCGCACGCACGAGCTCACCGGCACTGCTGGGGGTGGCAGACAACCACCCCTTGCGCACCTGGCTGGGCGGCACCAGCTGGCCCTGGACCGCTCCCACACCATCCGGTACCAAACCACCCGGTACGGTTGTCGCAGGTGCTGAGCCGGTGCCAGGCATGGCAGCCATAGCCTCGGAGGGAAGGGGGTTGCCTTCCAGGAATGGCACGTGCAAGCCAGGAGCCCCACGTTCCATGGCACCCGCTGTGCTGTCGCTGGCGGTGGTAGCGACGCGCGCATGCGTGATGATGTCACCACCGTCACCCGCGACGTCACCAACGCCATCCCTGCCATGGGCATCATCGTGGCGGGTGTGAGCACTGCTTCCAGAGGCACCGCCGATGGGCGTGCCTGTCGTCGTCAGGGAGGAGGATGAGCCTGCAGTTGCTGCTCCCCGCCCATGTTTCGATGGCGCAGGAATCCTGGAAGGGGTGCGGGATGAGAGGGATGTCCGGCGGGTGCCACCTGGCCCTGCTCGCGGTCCCAATTCCATCGACGGGAAAACCACCCCGTCCTGCCACGGCGCATCGCTTGCATCACGGCCCATCACACCACCGGCGTTGCTAGCATCAGCAGAAACGCGTGCGCCGGCACCTCCGCTGAAAGAGGTCCGCTCGACATTTGCCCCCTGCATCCCGTCCTCATTGACCATCTCCTGTACACCCCGGAACGCGGCATCCTGCACATCCCCGGCGGCTTCCCCGTCCATACTCACAGCCCGCCCCCCCACCACCTCCGGTCGGCGTGCCCCTGCTGGCGGCCGCGGCAGCTGTGATGGCAACACGACCGCCGCTTCCTGTGGATGGATACTGCCACTCCGGCGAGCATGCCCGGCCCCATGGCCGCCACTCCCACTTGCCACCGCCTCGCCACTCGGGTCAAACCGCATGGCCGCGACCGACAGTTCTGCATCGGGATAAACATCAGCGCCGGCGCCTACGCCACCATGACCCGGCGCAATGCCCCTGCGGGCGGCTCTTGCCTCATCCTCTCTGCCATGCCCCGAGCCATGGACCCGACCGGCCAGCTCCGCGTCCCCCCTGGTGCCAGCCTCCAGCCAGTCGTGCAGGCGCTCCAGGGGGAACCAGTCGTCCTCCGTGTCCTGAGGCGTGTGGGCCCGGTGGCTTCTACCACCCGCGACTGCCACCGTGGCAGCGCTGGCCCCTTCTGCCACCGCTGCTGCGGCGCCCACGTCCACATAAGGTGAGGAGGTGACACGCGCGGCCTCTGCCCTGCTGGCAGAAGGTGGCCCCGTGTCATCCCAGGAGCCCTGGGCTGCACCCTTTAGCCTACCAGGTCCGGATTCTCCCGATTTCTGGCCTGCGCTGTTTGTCTCCTTGATATTAGATTGCACAACCTCCGCGCCCTGCGGCCCCATCCTTCTGCCATCAACGTCCCCTGCCACTTGGTCTCCACCTCGCCGCTCCAGGGCCCCTGAGCCCCGGCTACCGGCACCCCCTGCCCTCACCATGCCTGCACTTGCGTCATCTGTCACCCTAGTACCGGTTGGTGCATCGGGCGCGAAGCCCTGGCCGCCCGTGTGTGGTTCCCCCCTCTCCGGCCCACGGTCCCCTCCCCCCGCGTCCCCTGCACCTGTGGCTTTACTGCCACCAGCATCCCGACTGGGCTTCGTTCTGTCACCCTGTCTCTGGCCGCGCGCGCCAGAAGAAGACACGCGCGGGGCCGTGAGTCTCGACCCAGCACCGAACTCGGCCACGCCCACCCAGCGGTCCCCATCTGGTCGCCCCTCCTCACCAGGGCTGCCCTCGGCGCCCTCCTCCACGGGGCTGGCCCCAAACCCATGGTCCACAGCACCCCACTCCTCCGCGGTAGGGGAGACCACCCCCAGGGGGGATGGCCGCAGCGACCCAACGACGTCTGCCTTGAGATGGGGCGAGCGAGGGCCAGCGGGCACGCCCCCCCCCTTCGGCAGCACAAGGGGGGCCAGCGAAGCTAGCGGCATGGAGTGAGACTTCTGCAGGAACACGCCGCCAGCCCCAAGCACCGCGCGGCGATGTTGGGGGCTGATAGGAGATGACCCGCTTCCGCCACCAGGCCCCGATGAGCCGGCCAGCACTTTAGGCACTGGCAACGGCGCCATGCCGCGCAGGGGGGCCATCGAGGCACGGGTGGGGGGTACCGCGGCTCCCGCCGCGCCAGGCCCCCACGAGGAAACCTGCTGCGGCTGGGGCTGTGAGGCAGGACCTGTGTCACCTGCCGTGTGTGCGCGTGCGCCACCGGGGTCACGGTCAAATCCGCTGGGGGAACACGGCTCGCCCTCGAATATGCCCAGCCCAAACTCACTGTCGTACAGCGTGGAAGAGATGTCGTCTGTAAGCACCGCCACGTCTTCATGCGGGGGTGGGCGTGCGTCGCGGAATGCAGCCGCGCCGGCCTCCTGGTAGAGCGTCTCGTAGTCGGCCTGGTAGTGACGGGCGGCAGTGGCAGGTGGCAGGGACACGATGTACCGTGCAGCGACGGATGGGAGGGGCAGGGGGCAGAAATGTGACGGTTGTCGCGGGCAGGTAGCCAGATCAAGGGAACGCAACAACAATGGCCATCAACGGGAAGTGTGGGCAGGTATGAAGCTGCGAGAGACGCTGACAGAGACGGTCCTGGCCGCCGCGGCAAAAAAGAAACAAAACCAAGAAGAATCAGAGCAGCAGATGACAGGGTTCTTGGCAGTACATGCGGCGCCTCCATACATGTGCTAAAAAACCTCAAACACGTCTGGCTGGCGAGAAGCTCTGTTGCATGGAAAGCCAAGCGGGAAACCTGCCAATCCCTTTGTGGGAACGCACCAGCACAGGCTTCAGTGGGCACAATTGCACCCCATGACACCAACGTGAATGCACCCAAGGAGGATCACCCCCATACGACTCTAACAAGCGGATGGCGCAGCTGGGGGTGAGGCTGTGACGTGCATGGCAGACAGCCTAATAACCGTCCTTGAAGCAATGGCTTGGTGCCTCTATCATGCCTTTTATGGGCTACAATCACCTATGCACCTCTACAGAGTACAGGCACAGAATGCGTGACCACAGGATGGCACATCCCTGTTGTTCCCCCTGCCCCCCGTAAAAGTTGATACAAAGTGCTGCGGCGCTGACATCTCTAGCTTCTGTCAATATTGCAGCGCCGGAGTTTCGCCAGATAAGCTACCACAAGTTTCAGGTGTAATTGCTTTCCTCGCAGTTGCCTTGTGATACAGTATGGTTGCCATATGAAAACTCGGGGCAGCTTCAGGATAAAAACTGCGATAGACTGCTAAAGATATACCGGAGTTCCTGTGCTCAACACCAGGTTGTCCTCTCTCAACACGAAAACTGGCGTTGCAGCATGACCGCTGTGGCCTCTGCGAGCATGACCCTTCAGCATGATCTTGTGGCAGCGAAATATACAACCACCACTATGAGCTTTTCGATAATAGCCAGTAAGGGCAAAAACAAAACAAACAAAAAGAAACACGCCATAAGACTAGGACGAGACAACCTCAATGTTGCCCCTCCCCTGCTTGTCTTGGGCCCCCGTGTAAGCCAGAAGGTTCCTGTTCCTTGGGGTTCACGAAAAAGCAGGGGGGAGGGGCATGATGGGGTACCTGCGTGCTAGGAAGACCCAGAGCATGACGTTCAACATGCAGTGCCCTTGGCCCTTTTGAATCAATCCCAAACACACAGAGAGTTTAGGCCTGCCAAAGTTGCAGGTTTACTAGGTGTAAGTTCATCTGACCAAAAGATGGAAAACCATACAGTTTGGACGGATGAAATCGCCCCGCAGGAATGTGAAAACATGACTCCATGAAGCAGGGAGAAAACCACGTAGTGTGACGGTGACAGCGTGCTTCGGGACGGCTAGGATTATCATACCTTTTACCCTGATAAAAGCGATTAGACGCGAAGGTAGCGAGAGTCTAGATTTACGCTCAAGCAATCATGTGGGTACGCAAGCCTACAACTCCTCGCAGTACCTGCAAGCTGGTGATGACACCCCGAGCTCGCAATAGTAACTGGTTGCGATGCTCGAGCTCTTGCAAAAGCATATCTTCCTGCATGGGCCAACAACCACAACAAAAATGACACGCAGTGACAAGCGATGAGAAACGCCGTGGCGCCCGCTTGCAAAGTCACTATTTACCACATGTGGGTGTATTCTCTGTGTTGGATCGGGAAGACGCTGGGAAAATTTGAACGCACCACTTCTTGTGCATCTTGCACGGTCGCATCAAGGACGCTCTCGACATCCTCGTCCAGTTGTAAGGCGTCCATGAGCTACACAACCATGGTATAGAGAATTTTTCTCATCGGCACCACATGTCTGCTGTCCTGCATTTTCCCAGACATGTTGGAGAGCTGAAAAATGTACAAACTAGAGTAGTCATTCATGGATGGCTTATCATACTCCAGAATACGATGGCCTAATCCTACCCCTAGTAAAAAGTTCCCCATATCTAAAAGCTTGTAAAAGCCGAGGCCTCAAACATGATGTGACCAGGACTCATGGAGCCATCGGCCTTGTCTGCTGGCATAGCTAAAAAATCTTTCTGGTAAGTACAGTTAACGGTCGCCATTATTTGTTTGTTGTTGTTGTGTGGGTGGTTCCGCTTACAGCACTGTTTGTTGTTGTTGTTGTTGATGAGTCCCACGCCGCACATTATAAATTTGGAGTTAGTGGCGTGCAACTCCTGTGGACGGACATTCCGGCAGACATAAATTTCCAGGTGGTTTCTGACAGCACAGATCACGGCTGCCGTAACTAATACTTACTTTTCCGTTAATATATACCGCCCGAATATCGGCCCTCGGCCACTACAGACTCTGCTGACTGCTGCGGCCCATGTGCGGCGTGGGATTTTTCCGGGTAAATCAAGGGTAAATGGGTATTTTTATTAACCAATAGGAATATCGTTAGGTTAAGAGGTACCACGTATCGACCAGTTGGTTACCCACTGAGGGTAGTGTGATAGGTGAAAGGTTTAGAAAGGAGCATTATGTGACCAGGGGAGCCAAGTGACGCGCGTACAGTACAGTAAGGTAGGGCTGGCACATCCGGGTCTTTTCTCGACCCGGACACGAACACGAACACCTGGGGAGAGTACCCGAACCCGAACCCGAACATGTTCGGTACATTCCCAGGTGACCCGAACACGAACACGAACATGTACTGTTTAGGATTGAGTGACCCGAACCCGAACCCGAACATACCCGAACATTTTACCGAACACGAACAATTCATTAAATAAATTAAAATAAGTGAGAAACTATACATAGTTTGTTGTCACTTTTCATAATACGCAATAAATTAATAATGATTGCGTAATCATTACCTAAACTAGTCCGGGCGTGCTTAGACAATTCTACTACCGTACAACAGCTTTGCTCTTGCCAGCGTGTCGGCGGACTAATCTAGGCCGCTTTTTCATCAGAGAAGCGTTGCCTAGTCGGATCACTGGATGGTACTACAGGGATTCCGCCAGAAATGTTCGGTACCGGGTCAGTGGCGAACATGTTCGCCCGGTTCCCAGGGTGACCCGAATACGGACACGAACATGTTCTGCATTTTCCAGGTGACCCGAACCCGAACAGCACATGTTCGGCCGAACATTTTTGCCGACCCGAACACCGCACATGTTCGGTATTCGCCCGAACATGTCCGTGTTCGGTATGCGGCGGATGTGCCAGCCCTACAGTACTGTAAGGTCACCGTGATGAGGAATGCAAGTAAACACCCTGTTGCGTCCCAGCCGGGAGAGCATGGAAGACGGAGCTCCAAGCCGTCAGTGGGCCTGTCATTGTTGGGCCCGGGGTCCCACACCTTGTATTGTTCTTGCGCCAAGAGCCAAGCCGCGCGACGCATGATTGCTGAATGCTGACTACAGAACGCTGATGTGACGCTGTAGTCACATCACCTAAAATCGGTCCGTTCGGTTACATGAGATCCTGGGAATTTTGGCGCGAACGCGTCGCGTTGAGGACGACGGGACCAGAAAAATTCCACCTCGCATGGCTGTCGACCCTATGTCCGCCGGAATATCAGTCATAAGTCAATTATGCATGTTAAGTCGCTGCGATGGATGCAAACGACGCATAAACTCTCCTGCTTTGCGATGATGCATGGTAGACATTATTCGCGTATGTTCATGCGTCAAAATAATTCGCAAACTGAGACGCTGTTTTTTTGTGTAGGCCAGATCTGGAATTGGCAGCGAAAATGCATGTTTATTAATTGTGGGGGAAACTTTTTTGTTGGAAGCTCACAATTTCCAAAAGGTCGAATCCGAATGGGCTTCAAGTCTACTTTCACGAGCGCTAATCAGTTTTTCGAGAAACGAATCACATTTTCCAGGCTGTCGCACTAACTGCCGGCAGGTCAGATTTTGCTGTTTTCAGTACGTGACGTTTACGACCGTCCTTGCTTGATGCGTTTCTTCCTTTTTTTCGGCTCACGGCATGGCGGGGCTTGTTCCAACATGCCTGCGGAGGTGTAAGCTGTGTAGCCATGATTTAAAAGTCACATATTGCTCTCGCGCCACCATCTGTTACTGCTCGACACTGCAAGAAACACTGGTTGCCTGCTCGCAACGCAAGCACAAGCACGACAACGGTGCCCTTATCCACATCCAGGCGTGTATTTCCGAGAAAAACTTCAGGCTTTTGTCGCGGCATACCTTCGGTGTTCCAAGCCGTTCACCGCTCCCCGAAATAGTCGCGTCCGCCATCTCCGCCGGGTGCTGGCACGAGATGTTCGCGCTGAACCTGGACTGCAAGGTCGCCTGCTACCGGTTAGCTGTACGTATTTAGCAAGCTCTGGATGATATTGTCATGGTTTTGGTGCAGGAAGGTGCTGTGGGGGGTCTATCTCACCTCTTTACCTAGCTTTCCTCCTCCTAGCTTGACAGCTAAGTTTGCATCAGGAAGTCATGCTTGTTGACAAAGCTCGATGGATGTCAACCTTGGGATGTGCTGTGAAGGTGTTAGCATGCTTGCTTGAAGAATTGAATGCGTATGTGTGCAAGCAATCGACATTTTTTTTAAGGGCAGTAGGTAGCAGCCACGTTCTTATTCAATTGTGTCAGGACGTCTATGTTGCCTTTACTGCACTCTGTCCTAGAGGAGTTTGATGCCACTGTAGATGACTATGACCAGTGGGGTGGTGAGGATGGGCCGGTGTGCTGGGGTGAGCCTGAAGGGCATCTTGGATCACGTGACCCTTAGGCAATCATGCCAGGCTGTGCAGTTTATGGCTTGTGATGTATGGATGCAGCGGGTGAAGCAGGTTGTCGTTGCCGTGGCCTGTGTTAGTGAACTCTATCATCTTTTAACTTACCCAAAGCCCCCCTAGACCTAAACTGCCTCGCCTTCTTTGAGGGGTTGCCTTCTTTGAGGAGTGCCATGTCTTGAAAGGTTTGTTGGGGCCCTGGCATTTCAGAGTAGGTTGAGGTGGAGAGGGGTGGCACACTGCTAGGTGATGGCAGGGCCATCAATGTGATGCACCTTACGTTGGGATGGGGACCATGCATTTGTTCTTGTTGCTAGCATGGGCAGGGTGAGCGGCTGGGAGTAAGGTGTAAGTGCTACTTGTGCCACTGTCCGAAAGGGGAGCTCCATGCGGTGGGCAAACAGCGTTGCAAGCGTACACTTAACACAAATGTGGTCTGATGCACTCAGCTGACCTGCCATTCTCTTGATGCACCAAACCACACTAAAGGCTTGATATAGCCGGTAGGAAATGCATGTGCATGCAGTGTCAAAAGCAGAGAGGGACATTGTTAGCACATGAGTGTGATTGTAAAGATGAGTGTGAGCCTCCCCGTGCCATCCCATGCATTTTACACCTATTTTTGGCAATCCCCCATCATGCCGCAGTTATGCACCGCCTATGCAAGGGGGATGAATAGACAGTTCTAGGTGTGTTGAGGGATGAGATAAGGATAAACATGAGGAGCCATGCAGGCTAAAAAGGAAGGGCGATGTCAACAGTGTGTTTGCCCAGATTTTGATGTCAGGAGGGGCTGAAAGATCAGTGGCCACGATAAACCTAGGTGGATTACATGAGAGATGACACGACCATGAGAGGGTGGTAGATGAGTTCAACTGAGAAGAGCTAGCATTACATGCACAGATTCTTAATGACCTATGGACTGTCCAAGGGTTGGAGTTCAGTGCACGTTCCAAAGACTATGATGAGCATGACGATGATGGCAAGGGGGCGGGGGGGCGCAATTAGGACAGGCACTGATGCAGAATCATGTTGTACAGCAGCTAGGTGCTGAGCTCAATTGAATAGCAGCCCAAGCCACTGCTGTCCTTGATTGCGCTTTGTATTTCCATGTAGCAGAGAGGCACCTGGCAGATATATATTTGGATTAGCTGCTATAAGACACGCACAGCAGGGGTGCCCAGCAGAGTGGGCCAAGTACTGCAAAGGAGATTGTGTGTGCTGCCGAGCGGGGCCCGTTTAGAAAAGAGACTGGTCAGCCGACAGGCACGACTGGTCAGCCAAGCTCCCCTTCTTGAGGCTTGTAGGCACTATGGTGCTTGTTCCGAATGCCAGCATCTACTGTGATTGATGGTGATTTTGTCCCTTGATGATCGCTTTTTTAGTCTGTGTTGGCTAATGTATCCAGCCCCAGTGGCATGTATATGAATCCCATGACAGCCATGACGATAATTGAGTGAAGAATGCAAAGTTTTACGAGACAATGGCGCAGAATATGGAGTATTTTGGCAAAAATCGCTCTATTTCTGCTTGCATCCGTCACTTTCAGTGGGCCGGCAGTGGTCCTAATATGTCCAACTTGTGTTCTAGTGTAAATTCAAGTATTGTGCTATTAATGTGACGAATTCTGGCATGATTGGGCCACATATCTGCTGGCAGGGGCTTCATAAGTTTGAAAATAATCCACTAAAACGGTGTTTTGGCTCATGTATGCCAGAATTATAGCACATAGTTTGGTCCTACATTGCATACTTAAGGGCGGCCTTTGTCTTTGGATGTAAATTAATAAGCATGACCATTTCCAGCTGAATTGGACTACATTTACTACTTGTGTGTGGCTGCTATGCCTCCTTATGCCTGGAAAACATCGTTTTTTGCACTTTTCCACGTCACGGTTTGATGCTAAAAATAGTTCAGTTGGCCCCCCAATTTATGCATGTGATGTGAACAGGGTCCTAGGGGGACCTTAAGTCCAGAAAGGCACCCCGATCTGACTATATGTGTGGGAGATATGACCCCATGTAACCAAAAAGGCCATTTTTAGGTGATGTGATGGGCACAGCATAACTAAATAAAGCTAGGCATCATCTGGTGGTCCTAGCTCTGGATCGGGCCTACCACCAGCGTTTATTGCTGCCATTCGCCGACTGTATGAGGGCTCACACGCAGAATTAAGTGCGGACTGCGGAAGGGACCACCCCTGGCACCATTCCCCCTTCACCACGGGGTGTGGCAATTAGGTTGTGTCCTGTCCCCATATCTGTACATTATTGTCGTGGATCACGTCATGCGCCGGGCACGTGCGCGTTTTACCAGGCTCTTAATTCAGGGGTTCGAGCCCGGTTTGGACATTCTTAACGAGCGCGAGCACGGCGGGGGTGAACCTGGCTAACCGCCAGGTCTCTTTTCCATCCTTGACCGCTCTGTCACGGACCTCTGGACCCCCTCCCCCTTGACCGAATCCACCTTCCTCCTCCACCTCCAAGAAACCATCTCACAGCACGTGACGCCCCTAGCTGCAGATGTGGCAGCTGTGGGTCGCACGCTGGCTGCTGAGCTCCCCACCATCCCCACCGCCACCGCCACCCTCCTCGCCTCCACCCCCCCCCTCCGCCTCCACCGACTCCATCACCGCCCAGCTCCGCGACATTGACCAACGTCTTAAGGATAATGCCATCGCTATCGAGGTCCTGCAGAACACCGCGGGCCTCACCGCCCAGGCGGTGAAGGACATTGCCGCCAAGCCAACCTCTGCTGGCCTGGCCGGCGATGCTCCTCCCATCACGACCTGGGCGGACATGCTTAAGCAGCACACCACCTCCACCACCTCCGCCGTCGCAGCCCAGCTCCAGCGGCAGACGCTTGACCTCCGCGAGGAGGCCGAGCTTGCCAAGCGCAGCCTTAACGTCATTGTCAAGAACCTCGACATGGAGGAAGGTGAGAATTCCGAGAAGCTTGCACGTGCGTTTGAGAGAGAAATTCTTAGTCGCATGGGCCTTACTGGTGAGATCGACCTGGTCGCCCACCGCCTTCCCCGCGCGCGGGGTAAGGCAGGGCCGCCCCCGCTCCTTCTCACCTTTAAGACCCCGGCGGACAAGATTTCTTTTCTCCGACGCCGCAAGCGGCTCGAGAAGACTCTCTTCACCCTTGACGACGACTTGACCCTGGCGCAGCAACAACGGCGACGGGAGCTATGGCCCACCTACCTCCAGCTCCGGAAGACCAAGGCGGGGCAGCCGGTGTACTGGAAGGGGGCGGCCATCTACGTCGGCCACAAGCCCTGGCAGGCGACCCCCGCGGCCCCAACGACTCCAGACGCCCCAGCTTAGGGGAATACAGCAGTAGTAGTGTAGAATAGATAGACCGTGGCCATGTACATGTACGCCTCCTAGAGGCACTATCCTAGCTAAGCCACACGCTTTATTTAATCATGTACATGTGTGCCTATGATGTGCCACACTCCAGATGATGCCTAGCTTTATTTAGCTATGTTGTGCCCATGCAGGGAGTAACTCTCTGCTGAGACGCCATGCCCTAGCCTTTTTGTATAGCTCTGCTGATCTTCCCCCCCATGACAGGCTCCCCCTTCGCTGGGCATAGCTTGAAGATCATGGGGATGCAAGTGCCCTGGTGCACCTAGAGCAAGGGTCCTTTACATCCCCACCCTTGCAGGAAGTAGCTTAGGATGTATGATAGGCCATATGCCCCCTCTCAAGGGCTATGTGCTACATATACTCCCAACGGAGTTATGTTACAATTCAACCGCCTGGCCGACCTGATTTATGCGGATGACACCACCCTCATCGTGCGCCCCGAGCACATTCAGACCTGGCTGGACTGTCTGGGCTTGGAGGCGAGGGCGGTGGGGTTGGAGATTAGTGTCAAAACTGAGGCGATGGTGATCAGTGGGGCCTCCAGTCGCCCGCCGCTGCCGCGCCTGCGGCGACGGGACGGAGGTCCCGTTTTGTGATCGCTTCAAACTGTACGTTAGGGAGCATGATCCCCGACACCGCCGACGATGTGGACATCCGCATCGGCCTGGCCTGGGCCCGGCTCCGTTCGCTCACCACCTACTGGCGCTGAAAGGGCCTGGGCGAGCACCGTAAGCGCATGCTCTTCAAGGTCCTCGTCCTCACGGTGCTTACGTATGGCGCCGAGGCATGGACACTCACAGACATGTGACTGCCAGGCGGCTAAGCTAGACGTCCGGCACGGTTTACAGGATGCTCCGACAGGTCCTCAGAATATGTGTAGGGTTTTCCCAGTGTAGGTCATTACTGAGTCTTTGTATCAGGGTATGCTATGGTTGCATGTATTGCACCCACAGTGTTGCGCCCCGGCGGTATGATGCACCATGCCGTGGAGAGAGCGCTCTGTGGCCTGCCCACTTGCGGCAGTGAGAGAAGCTAGGGCGCCCTCCCTCCAAGTCTCGCTGTGTATATAGCTAGGGTTGAAGGTTCCTTTACTCTGTATTGGCACCCACGTGACGCAGTCACGTGTTTATTAAGGGGAGGTGTGCCACCAAAACCCCCCAAAACTGGAATACACTTGTTTCAATATGAATTCAATTGAATTATGCCCAGCCATGATTAGGGGCCCTAAATAACATGTTTAGTGAGTTATCCATGCATTCATTGAAGGTTCTACCCCCAACCACGCGCCGGTATCGCGCTAAAAATAGAAAAAGACGCTAATTATAGGGCACAGTATGCCCCAGCCAATGCACACATCAATTCAGGCCAGGCATGATATTGTCCAAGCAGGTCGTGGGTGGCCAAAAATTAGAGCCACTCACAACCCATATCTGACATGCTTTAGAATTTTTATGCTCTTGCAAGTACAAAAACGCTGTTTTTCACACATGCCAAAAATAATAAAATACCAAACACATGTGAAATGGGCCAAACATGATATTCAAAATTCCATTAGTCATCGACACACACGCTGGCAAAATCTGGCTGCATTTGGACAAGCGGTGTGGAAGTTATGCTCTTTGGCAGCATGCCACCTGGGCGTCCATTATACTAGTCACTGTCACTATCACTGCCATCATCACAGTCTTCCCCACAGCAAACTGGGCAGAACCAGTCCCCATCAGGTACGCTGGGCAGGAGAGGGACCGTGCAGCTCAGGTGGAGCCCCCCATCGCACCCGGGTGTGCTGCACAGCAAGAAAGGGTCATCATCAGATGCATCGGTCTTAGAGCAGCGCAAGCAAGGGATGTGTGCAGTGTCATCATCATCCTCATTGCTGCCCGCCCCCGCCCCCCAGTAGCAGCCCCCACACCCCCATAGTGCACCCCCTTGCTGTAGGTGACCTGGCCCCTCTGGGCATCTACCTTGCCCTCATCCCAGCGATGGCCACGCTTCACATGCCACGCCCGGGCTGCCTCAGCCTTGTACTCTAGCGTCTTCTTGACCACCTGCTGGCTTCCTCTTGTTCCTCAGCTCATCCAGCTGTGCAAGGGCAGCGGGGGAGGTGTCTACACCCATAAGCAAACAGCTAGGCACCTCATCTGCCCTTACCTGCCCTCGGCATGGCCAACCTTGCAAGCGCAAGCATAGCAACACGATCGCTAGGCATACATGCCAAGAGAGCATACACTATACTCAACCCAAGGTTACCTTGTAAACTCAATGATTAGAACTCGGCAAATCTATGACCAAAAGCACATATAAATAACTATTACACACTGATGACGACACATGCTCAAGGTTGGGGGTCACTGTGACACGCACTGATGAGTTTCCTAGACGACCACCGGACAGGCGCTAAGGACCACTCAGTAACCAAGTATAAACACAATTACACTTTACATGCCATCCAACATGCATCAAATACATGCTGAATATGTTATGAAGTACACAGGGGTGGCCACACACCTCATAGCCCTTAACCGTACCTCGAGCATGGCCAGACTTATAAGCATGTGAATAGCAATAATGATGATGGCACTAAAATGCCTTACCAGCATTTTCTATGTTTCTCCCAGGTTAGAGTGTAAGGTTTATGCCAACCAAGCTAACCAAAACAGCAACAACTCCTGAACTGCCCTACCTGAGATGGGCAACAAACTGGAACTATGGAGGGCAAGGAACCAAGGAGATCATGGCATACAAAGCTTGCATGCACTCAACCATGTCAACCATGGTTGGCTCAGCACATGGCAGTCTTTTCACATGATGATATCAAGGGAAAGCTCAAATAAACCAATGGTGGTAGCTATCTACATGCAGTCACACAAATGCAATATCTCCAACATAATCGTCAATCAAACACTTCCTACCCTGCACGATAAAATGGAAAGAAACCATTGGCGGCCCTCCAGCGCATGAGCGCTGTGATGCCGCTGCGAAGAGAGGGTGCGTCACTCTCACACAACAAGAAGCGTCCATACGCACAACATCCTTGCCAGAACACGTTTTATGAAATGCCTTAAACCTTCCCGAAGAGCTATAGGTTGCGACTGAAGCGGCCCTGATCACGACATCGACGAAAACAATCTAAAGCTGCCAGGTATTCGACAACACAACGGCAAGCGACGGCGAGCTAGCTGGCGGAAACTGCCCAAAAAGAACCCAAAAAAACTCGAACGATGAGCTCATAGAAGAAAGCACTGATAGCCGATAACATTCGCGACAAATCTGTACCTCGCCCTCGTAAATCCCTCGCCCAGGCGCGCAACAACAGCGGTTATTCCATGGACAGGTCAGACACGCACTGCGCAGGTCTGAACAATTACTTACCGATAAAGGCCGAAAATCTGGCAAAAAGCACCAGCTCGGTTTAGAATTCGATGCAACCGATATTAACGCCTGCTTCACGGTCAGAACAACCCCCAAAACTGCGAATTCACTGCCGCTATCACGAATTCTATTTTATTCCGCGCGACCAAAAAATGCAGTCTACCCCCCATGCCGATGGCAGTAAAAGAAAGCAGCGATATTGTAAACCAGCTACTTGCCGCCACAACCCAACATCATTAAATCATCGTCTTCAACATTCGAGCATTTGTTTTGCGTTTCTCTAGCCCGACATTGCTAGTTTCGCCTAAACGCAGTCGCCATGGCCACTTCCGCAAGGGGTGCGCGCACCGTGCACCCACTTTTCACTTCACGGCGGTACCGCGAATTTTTTTGGCGCCAAAAAATTCGGCGGGCGCACGTCCGGTCGACCTGATTTATGCGGATGACACCACCCTCATCGTGCGCCCCGAGCACATTCAGACCTGGCTGGACTGTCTGGGCTTGGAGGCGAGGGCGGTGGGGTTGGAGATTAGTGTCAAAACTGAGGCGATGGTGATCAGTGGGGCCTCCAGTCGCCCGCCGCTGCCGCGCCTGCGGCGACGGGACGGAGGTCCCGTTTTGTGATCGCTTCAAACTGTACGTTAGGGAGCATGATCCCCGACACCGCCGACGATGTGGACATCCGCATCGGCCTGGCCTGGGCCCGGCTCCGTTCGCTCACCACCTACTGGCGCTGAAAGGGCCTGGGCGAGCACCGTAAGCGCATGCTCTTCAAGGTCCTCGTCCTCACGGTGCTTACGTATGGCGCCGAGGCATGGACACTCACAGACATGTGACTGCCAGGCGGCTAAGCTAGACGTCCGGCACGGTTTACAGGATGCTCCGACAGGTCCTCAGAATATGTGTAGGGTTTTCCCAGTGTAGGTCATTACTGAGTCTTTGTATCAGGGTATGCTATGGTTGCATGTATTGCACCCACAGTGTTGCGCCCCGGCGGTATGATGCACCATGCCGTGGAGAGAGCGCTCTGTGGCCTGCCCACTTGCGGCAGTGAGAGAAGCTAGGGCGCCCTCCCTCCAAGTCTCGCTGTGTATATAGCTAGGGTTGAAGGTTCCTTTACTCTGTATTGGCACCCACGTGACGCAGTCACGTGTTTATTAATTAATTAATTAATCAGGGTATGCCTCGTATTTCGGACGACATTAGGCAGCGTAGGATAGCATTTGTAGGACATCTTGCCCGCACCAGCCAGGTCGACACCGCCCTTGGTCTGGCCGGCCCCCAGCGGCTTGGCCAACCAGGGCGGCATATCCTGACCTGGCCTGGCCCCAAGGACATTCCCAGGAAGCTAGGTAAACTAGCTTGCCATGAACTACACTCAGACGGATGTTGCTGGCCGACCTAGTGGTCCCAGCTCAGTTTGAACACCGCATTCACTCCCTCTCCCTTCTTTGGACTGCCACCATGCATGCAGAACAAGAAGCGGTGGCATGCAGAAGATCGTCCAGTCTCACACGCCAGCCCCTGTGGGCAAGCCCCCCCCCCCCAAGAGGAAGGGGCGTTTTGCTGAGTATAGTGTAGATAGGATTTTTCTAGACTAGATAGCGTAGAGATGCAAGTGCCCTGGTGCACCTAGAGCAAGGGTCCTTTACATCCCCACCCTTGCAGGAAGTAGCTCAGGATGTATGATAGGCCATATGCCCCCCTCTCAAGGGCTATTGAATTGAATTGAATTGAATTGTAACATAACTCCGTTGGGAGTATATGTAGCACATAGCCCTTGAGAGGGGGCATATGGCCTATCATACATCCTAAGCTACTTCCTGCAAGGGTGGGGATGTAAAGGACCCTTGCTCTAGGTGCACCAGGGCACGTGCATCCCCATGATCTTCAAGCTATGCCCAGCGAAGGGGGAGCCTGTCATGGGGGGGAAGATCAGCATAGCTATACAAAAAGCTAGGGCATGGCGTCTCAGCAGAGAGTTACTCCCTGCATGGGCACAACATAACTAAATAAAGCTAGGCATCATCTGGAGTGTGGCTCATCATAGGCACACATGTACATGATTAAATAAAGCGCGTGGCTTAGCTGGGGTAGGGCCTCTAGGAGGCGTACATGTACATGGCCACGGTCTATCTATTCTACACTACTACTGCTGTATTCCCCTAAGCTGGGGCGCCTGGAGTCGCTGGGGCCGCGGGGGTCGCCTGCCAGGGCTTGTGGCCGACGTAGATGGCCGCCCCCTTCCAGTACACCGGCTGCCCCGCCTTGGTCTGCCGGAGCTGGAGGTAGGTCGGCCATAGCTCCCGTCGCCGTTGTTGCTGCGCCAGGGTCAGGTCGTCATCAAGGGTGAAGAGAGTCTTCTCGAGCCGCTTGCGGCGTCTGAGAAAAGAAATCTTGTCCGCCGGGGTCTTAAAGGTGAGAAGGAGCGGGGGCGGCCCTGCCTTACCCCGCGCGCGGGGAAGGCGGTGGGCGGCCAGCTCGATCTCACCAGTAAGGCCCATGCGATCAAGGATTTCTCTCTCAAAAGCACGCGCAAGCTTCTCGGAATTCTCACCTTCCTCCATCTTGAGATTCTTGACAATGACGTTAAGGCTGCGCTTGGCGAGCTCGGCCTCCTCGCGGAGGTCAAGCGTCTGCCGCTGGAGCTGTGCTGCGACGGCGGAGGTGGTGGAGGTGGTGTGCTGCTTAAGCATGTCCGCCCAGGTCGTGATGGGAGGAGCATCGCCGGCCAGGCCAGCAGGGGCTGGCTTGGCGGCAATGTCCTTCACCGCCTGGGCGGTGAGGCCGGCGGTGTTCTGCAGGACCTCGATGGCGATTGCGTTGTCTTTAAGACGCTGGTCGATTTCACGGAGCTGGGCGGTGATGGCGTCGGAGGTGGGGGTGGTGGCGGTGGAGGAGGCGAGGAGGGTGGCGGTGGCGGTGGGGATGGTGGAGAGGAGGGGGAGCTCGGCAGCCAGCGTGCTGCCCATGGCCGCCACGTCTGCAGCGATGGGGGCCACGTGCTGCTCGAGGGCCTCCTTGAGGAGTGAGCGGATGGAGGATTCGGTTAAGGTGGTGGTGAGGGGCTTTGGGGGCCAAAGCTCCTCGATGGAGCGTCCAAGGAGGGAAAAGAGGGCGAATTGCTGGAGGTGGGGGCGGCGGGCGTTGAGGGCGTCTTTGCCGAAATTGCGCCTCTGGAGGTGGGCATTGACAAGGCGACCTTGGTGGAAAAGCTGCTTGCACAGTTCTAGAAGAGAGGCATGCGTCCCGAAAAATACATGGCCCAGGATGCGATCGGGTGTAAGCTTGTCAAAATAGCCGGGCTGGCTGGCGTCAAAGTCGTACTCATCCAGCAGCCCGTCAGGGCGACTGCGCTTGGGTTCGGGCGACGCTGCTGGCGATGCGGGCGCAGCAGGGGGCTGGACGACCACTAGAGCTTGGCTAGTGGCGCCGCTGCCTTCTGGGCCGGTGGGCGAAGCTGCAGCCGAAGCTGCAGACGTATTTTCATTGCCGAGCGCAGCCGTCAGGCTGCGTTGCGTCGATGGGCGTTTGCTCATCGTATATTGCGTAATAGCGTCGGAAAATTATATCAGCATGTGCGTCTAAGAAAGACGAAGCGATTGTGATATTCACAGCTGAATTCGGTGCATGCTCAAATGTGAAAGTTATGAGCTCCGACAGCCATGGCTACCTCGTGGCTCGTGCCTCGTGGCACACATGGTCTCAAGGGCTATGTGCTACATATACTCCCAACGAAGTTATGTTACAATTCAATTCAATTAAAATTCAATTCAATTCAATTCAATAGCGTAGAGTTAGTTAGGTTCTTTCGATTCCGCGGCTCCGCCCACCTCAATTCATTCAGCACTTGAGGAATATGTGCTACATGATCTCCCAACGGAGACATGTTATAATTTAATTTAATTTAATTTAATCATCTGGTGGGGGGCACATCATAGGCACACATGTACATGGCTAAATAATGCACGAAGGGGCATCAGCTGGTATGGGGCCTGTGGTAGGCGTACATCTCCAAGGCCACGGTGGCTGAGCCTGACTATTCTACGTACTACTACTGCTGTATTCCCCTAAGCTGGGGTGTCTGGAGGTTCATGCTGCATGGGGCCGGCCGCCCGGCCGCGGGGGTCGCTTGCCAGGGCTTGTCAGCCGACGTAGATGGCCGCCCCCTTCCAGTAAACTGGCTTCCCCGCCGCGGTCTGCCGAAGCTGGAGGTAGGTCGGCTATAGCTCCCGTCGCCGTTGTTGCTGCGCCAGGGTCAAGTCGTCGTCCAGGGTGTAGTGAGTCTTCTCGAGCCGCTCATGCGGCGTCTGAGAAACGAAATCTTGTCCGCCGGGGTCACAAAGATGAGCAGAAGCGGCTCGGCGCCCCTGCCTTACCCCACGAGCGGGGAAGGCGGTGGGCGTCCAGCTTGATCTCACCAATGAGGCCCATGCGACCAAGGATTTTGCTCTCAAACGCACGTGCAAGCTTCCCGGAATTCTAGCTCAGCTTCCACCAGGTTGAAGTTCTTGACGATGACGTTAAGGCTGCGCTTACATGGCGAGCTCGGCCTCCTCGCGGAGGTTGAGCGTCTGCTGCTGGAGCTGTGCTGCGGCGTCGGAGGTGGTGGAGGTAGTGTGTTGCTTGAGCATGTCTGCCCAGGTCTGGGTGGGAGGGGCATCGCCAGCTGGGCCAGCAGCTGGGCTGGCTTGGCGGCAATGTCCTTCACCGCCTGCATGGGCGGTGAGGCCTGCGGTGTTTTGCAGGCACTCGATGCCGGCGATGGCGTTTTCCTTGAGGATGGTCGATGTCGCGGAGCTGGGCGGTGATGGTGTCAGTGGTGGGGGCCGGTGGTGGCGGTGCATGGAGGAGGCCGGCGAGGAGGGTGGAGGTGGCGGTGGAGATGGTGCGGAGCTAGCTCGGCAGTTGATCACTGAGCGTGCAGCCAAGGGCTGCCACATCTGCAGCGAGGGGAGTCACGTGATGCTCGACGGCGGAGGTTGCGGATGGTGTCGGTCACAGCGGTGGGGGAAAAGATCTGTGCAAGGCGGCAGAGCGTCCGAGGAGGGAGCAAAGGGCGATTTGTTGCGCACTAAGTAGTGACGGGCGAGCCCGGGCAGCTTTGCAGCTGGCCGGCCACACCCGTCGGTACTGCCACCTGACGGCAGGCAAAGGCCGCTGCCCTCCCGACTGTGGAGTTGGTGGCACAATTCCAAAAGCGTGTCCCACGTCCCATGAAACAGGACGTGCAGAGCTCTGTTCACTCGGGCTTTTCTGCCAAAAGTTGGGCTCGTCGATGGCGAAATCTTGAAACTGGCTGGGTGGCTATTAAATAAGAGGTTTACGGCGCAGGTACCTACCTGATTACGAACGCTTCTCTTTTCAGCGCTGGCTAGAGCTGTCCACAGAAGAATGCGCCGAAATAGTGCGTTTCTTGGCACAGGAACGCAAGCTCCATGGGGCCATGGGGCCCGTCCCCGACGAGCACCTGGCGAGGTTCTTTACCCTGGGAGAGCTCAACCACCGCCTCGCCATCCTGTGCAGCCACTTCCAGCTACCTATGGCCAAAATCGACGCCAAGATCCGCGCCCCAGCCCAGCCTGCGCGGCCGACAGCCACCTCGGCTTCCTCCCTCTGCAAGGATGACATCCGAGCAGTGCTGGAGGAGCACGTGACCTGGCCGTTGGCCGAGAAGCTGACCTCGCTGAACACGACGCTCAACACGGTGGAGGCCCGGGTCTCCAATGTGGAGACCAAGGTCGTCCACAAGCTTCAGCCCCAGTTCACGACGCTGCACACCGCGGCGCAGGCATCTGAGACGCACGCTGCACTTGTCTCTCGCCTTAACCAGGTGGAGGGCAAGTGCGGCGTGCTCATGAAGAAGCTTGAGGCCATCACCGCCCACACCGAGGCCCGTGCCTCACAGGTCCCAAAGATAGCGGAGCAGACGGCCACCATCGCATCCCAGCCACCCCGGCTGGATGCTGGTGACCTCCCGCCCCTCTCCTATGCGGACCTGCTGCGGACAGCGACCGCCTCCACCACCGACGCCATCGCTACGAAGCTCCAGGAGCTTGAAGACCTTCGCCAGGCTCAACAACGGGAGGCCACCAACCGCGCCCGCCGCGACTGCCGGGTGGTGCTGCGTCGCTTCCCCCACACTACAATACGCTTCCGCGGACACCTTTTTCAGCGGGGAAAGTGCCCCCGGGCTTCCGGGGCAAATTCAGCAAGCGCTGCGGAACTTAGATACTAAAATTTCGTTTTTGGTTCGTACCGTACAGCCAATCATTTTGCGCCCGGATCAAATTGTGATCTGGGCACTGAACACGAAAATTTCAGCGGAACGTACGAAACACCAACGCAACTACAGAAAATTTTCAGTGACGAAACTGTAGTACAGTGTACCAAGCAAAGTGTAGTAGGACTTCGCTAAATTCACGTTCGGAATTTTTCCCCGCAAGATTCCCCCGCAAGATTCCCCCGCACGATTCCCCCCGCTAGGTTCAGGCTCCAGTCGATGCTCGCCAAATGGCGCAAAAAAAGAAACATATGTTAAAATCAACGGTGCGAATCCTCGTTACCGCTCGGGTAACATTCTCACTCATTTCACGTCTCCTACGAACCGTATTGTAGTGCAGAAGCCAGGCGAGACGTCAACCTCCCTTGCCGACGAGCTTAAGGACCAGCTCCTTACCCTCATGGGCCTGGTAGGTGAGGTAGAACTGCGTGGGTGCCACCGCCTTCCCCATGCACGGGACAAGGCGGCTCCCCCACCAGTCCTGCTCACCTTCCCCTCCCGTGAGGACAAGCAGCGGTTCCTCTCTCGTCGCAAGCGGTTGCACGACCTCACCTGGACGCTGGACGACGACCTGACCCCCGCTCAGCAGCAGCAGCGACGTGACCTGTGGCCTGAATACCTCCGCCACAAGCAGGACCCCCAGAAGCCCAAGGTGTACTGGAGGGGCGGGGACCTGATGATCAACCACAAGATGTGGACGCCCCCAGCGGGCTAGAATAGCTTGTAGCCCTAGCTTTACTTCCATGGTAGTCACTGCATGCCGCCATGGCAGCCATGCTTAGAATGTTTGCCTAGCTGTGCCACCTTACCTAGTCACGTGCACCGCTAACGCACGGTACACAACCAGCCATAGCCTTAGCTTAGTCCTTGTACAGCTGATGCTACGTCCTGGCTTCGATCAGATTACTTGCCCACGCTCCTTGTTATGATACGCTCACATGGGTCTTATTGCACCCACAGGCTGCCGGATCGTTAGCGTGTCGGTTTAGCTAGCGCGCCCGAATGCAGCTGTGGCATGCCTTAGGCATGAAGGAGACTGGGGGTCTCTGCCCTTTCTCCTGTTGTGCACACACAGGGATTAAAAGCACTTCGGTGCTCCGTGACTCCCCAACGGGAGCACGAGTTTAATTAATTAATTAATTAAGAGGTTTACCTCCAGTGATATCGGTGATTTGAATGGTAGATTGGTAGTGCATTGGTTGTTGTTGTTGTTGTTGACAGTGTCCCACGCCGCACAGGGGCAGCAGAGAATAGTGCATTGGTGGTACTGCACGACGGTATTGGACGGAGTTCCCGGTCTGGCAAGCGGATTTTGCATCTCACGGGTACATCTCACGGGTACACGACGCGGCACCGCGACGTTGTAAAATGGCTCGCAGAAAAGCTAGCTAGAACTTAGGCGACTATTTGGCGCCGCGTCGGTCGTGACGTTGTTTACTCCGTTGGATCTGCATCTACGGCGTTCGTGGGTTGTTTTGAAACCCGGTCGATGAGATTTAACGGAGAAGTCGGGTATAAAACTGATCCTTTTTTCACAAAGCTGTGAAAATGTAAAAGTCGAAATGAATTCAACGGCTTGACAAGTTGTCGTCCAATACTACAAGATAACGCCAATCGAAACTCGCGTCCAAAAATGTATCTGGATAGAGGCATGCCTCTTATTTAATTTCAAGGTACCTCTTAAGGGGACGGGACATGCCCGAATATTTTGGCGCCAAAAAATTCGCGCCGGAACCGAAGGTCACAAATTTCACGTGCACGGTGCACGCACCCCTTGCGGAAGTGGCCATGGCGACTGCGTTCAGGCGAAACTACCACACTAGGGCAGGCGAAATGCAAAAATTTTACTAGAATCTTAAAGGCGATGAGTTTATGATGTTAGTTTGTGGCGGAAATCAGCTGGTTTACAATATCGCTGCTGTTTTTTTATGCCATCGGCATGGGGGGTAATCTGAATTTTTTGGTCGCGCGGAATGAAATAGAATTCATGATAGCGGCTGTAAAATCGCGGTTTTGGGGGCTGTTCTGACCGTGAAGCAGTCATTAATATCGGTTGCATCGAATTCTAAACCGAGCTGGTGCTTTTTGCCAGATTTTCGGCCATTATCGGTAAGTAATTGTTCAGACCTGCGCAGTGCGTGTCTGACCTGTCCATGGAAGAACGGCTGTTGTTGCGCGCCTGGGCGAGGGATTTACGAGGGCAAGGTACAGATTTGTCGCGAATGTTATCTGCTATCAGTGCTTTCTTCTATGAGCTCATTGTTCGAAGTTTTTTGCGTTCTTTTTGGGCAGTTTCCGCCAGCTAGCTCGCCGTTCCTTGCCATTGTGTTGTCGAATACCTGGCAGCTTTAGATTGTTTTCGTTGATTTTGTGGTCAGGGCCGCTTCAGTCGCAGCCTGTACCTTCTTGGGAAGGTTTAAGGCATTTCATGAAACATGTTCTAGCAAGGATGTTGTGCTTATGGACGCTTCTTGTTGTGTGAGGGTGACGCACCCTCTCTTCGCAGCGGCATCCCAGCGCTAATGCGCTGAAGGGCCGCCAATGGCTTCTTTGCATTTCATCGTGCAGGGATGGAGGTGTTATAGTGATTAAAATATGGAGATATTGCATTTGTGTGACTGCATGTAGATAGCTGCCACTATTGGTTTATTTGAGCTTTCCCTTGTTATGATGATGTGACAAGACTACAATGTGCTGAGCCAACCATGGTTGACATGGTTGACTGCATGCAAGCTATGCATACCATGATCTCCTTGGTTCCTCGCCCTCCATAGTCCCTGTCTGGTGCCCATGGCGGGTAGGGCAGTTTAGGAGGCGTTGTTGTGTTGATTAGCTTGGCTGGAATCAACCTTCCACTCTAACCTGGGAGAAACATAGAAAATGCTGGTTAGGCATGTTGGTGCTACCATCTTTATTGCTATGCACATAGTTGCAAGGCTGGCCATGCTTGAGGGGCGGTGAAGGCGTATGAGGTGCGTCGCCGCCCCATTTTACTTTCTAAACATATTTAACTTGGTTTTGGTGCATGTTGGATGGCATATGAAGTGTCATTGTGTCAATCTGCTTACTGAGTGGTCCTTAGCGCCTTGTCAGGTGGTCATATAGGAAACCCATCAACTTGAGCAGTTCTTGTCACAATGACCCTCAACCTTGAGCATGTGTAGTTGTCAGCATGCAAGAGTTAATTATATGCGCTTTGATCAGTTTGCAGAGGTCTTTGATGAAGAAGGAGATTCTAAAGTGGCCAGATGGTAACTAAAACCTCCTTGTAGCGTCTTCGTGGGTGGCCGTCTTGGAATGGTTGCAACCTGGGCAGTTGTTGTCAGAATGGCGTCAAACCTTGAACATAGGAGGTACCATATGTGCAGAGGTTGGCAGCACGTGGTTTGGCAAGTTTTTGCATGGTTTGGATGGATAAAGGGGTGTTAGTGTGGTAAGATACACTAAAAAACCTCCCTTAGCTTCGTCACAGGTGGCTACCTAGGAAATCCATCAACTAGAGCTGCGCTTGTCAGAATGACCTGAAAATTTGGGGCTGCATGTCCCCCCACCTGTAGTATTTGGGAATATATGGTGGAGCATGATATGATGTGTTTATGATTTGATTTTTTTTTTTTGGATTAAACAAGTACCTGTTTTGCGGGAAATCCATCAACGTGAGTAAACATGCTTATTTCTTGGTCCCAACTGGGTAGAATTTCTCAAAAGTGGGGGAACTATGCGGGAATATATGATTTGGTCCCAATATGTTTGCCCATTGTCCTAGGAAAAATGTGACTAAAATAGCGTCTTTTTCTATTTTTAGCGCGTTACCGGTGTATGGTGGGGGCTAGTACCCCCCCCAAGTGGCTGGAAAATTATTTTTTTATCATATTTATGGTCCCCAATCATCATTGGATTTTTAGCACATGCATAGGTGTGGTTTCCAGAAAAGTGCACTTTAGGCATGTCCCCTCCCCTTAATTAATCTCGGGCCCCGCCTCGGGCTATTAAGTGTGCAAAAAATAAGTCTGTAAGTCCGAGAAAAGGCGAATACAACAAAAACAATGGGAGCACGCAATCCTACCGGTCTAAGCTATCAATCGCTACACTACCGCCTCGTCTGCCATTACAGTACAGGACAGCTTGGATGAGGATTACATCCCCATCTAGTGCTTAACGGTTGGGGGATGATGCAGACGATATTTCAAAGAGACAACCAGCGCAGGCCAGAAATCGGGAGAATCCGGACCATGGTAGCTCGAGCCTGCCGTTATCTTTTCCGCGTTTTCGAGTCGTTCAGGATGATGAAGATGAATGGTGATGGAAATTTGTGAATGGATATTTGTTTAAACTTTTGTGTAATCATTTTTCTAATGAGATTAGCATAGTACTCCGTGGCATGCCTTCGCGCATGACACGCAAGTACTTACTTACTTAAGCTATCAAGGAGACAACCAGCGCAAGCCAAGTGGGCCCAGGTCATAGATTCTCCCGATTTCTGGCCTGCGCTGGTTGTCTCTTTGATAGAGGACAATGAGCCCCCCCCAGTGGGGAAGCGCCCGCGTGTGCAATCCCGCGGGAGGCACGCCAGATAGCTCCCCCTCGGGCAGCGTGCGGCTGCCTAGATAGAGGTTGTAGTTAGAATGCTGTTAGATAGATGTAGTATGTAGCCAATGTAGATAGATTAGACCGGTAGGAATGTTTGCACCCATCCATGGATCCATCCATCGGGGTTAATGCTCCGTGACTCCCCAACGGGAGCACGAGTCTAATTAATTAATTAATTAACCAGCGCAAGCCGGTCTAAGCTATCTACAAAACAATCCTATTCTATCTAGTCTACAAAAACAGTCCTATGTTCTATCTATGATGCTCGCGACCCTAGGGGTCTTGGCTGGCATGCCTCCCTCGTTTGCAAACACGCTCCTTCCCCACTGCAAGGCAGCCATAGCTCGGCATATTTTCGCGCCTAATTTTCTATGAAGTGAGACAACTATGCATGGCTGCAGCATGTCCTTGTGCATTCACATATTAAACTAGTGCGAGACACCGAGTGTGCACAGGAGACACAAACCCTCCATTTCGGGATATTCATCTCAAAAGAATACAAAAGCACACACATTGTCAACTCAATTCCAATTCTTCTCATTGTAGCAATGAGACAACAATCTGTCATTCTACTAACGCCGACAGAAACAAGGGAACAAATGCCAGCTCTACAGGACCACTTGCTCATTCCTCTAACGGTATACGCTGGAAGTATATATAAGTGACGTAAGATGCAAGGCAGGGTGTCGCAGGCATGCACCAGCATCAAGTGGAGAAACAACTTAATGAAAATTCTAACTACGTTTGGGGAAAAAAAAACTACTGAGCTTAGCCACGGCGTTGCCTGAAACTGCGACAATCAACTTTTCACTGGCTGTCACGGCATGCAAGTAGCACTCATAGCATGCAGCTGCAAGCCGCCATAGCGGACAAAAAGGGGATAAGGCCCATGCCTCGTACTCCTAGCTTGGCTACCGCTGGCACCAGTACTCATTTAATGGGCGGTAATACCAGCCGAAACATTGGCTGATTCGCAGATCCTCGCAAAGGAGGAACCCTGAAATATCCGGGCAGGGAGAGACACAGCACAAACGTGACAGCGCAGCGTATGAGAGACTCGGGTCAGCAATGTCGCATATCGAGGAGACAACGTCACCTATGCTTGGTTCTGCAGCAACAGGCGTATGCGCTCCATGATGTTGGACCATTTACCAAGCTCATTCAAAAGATAGCTGCTGGAATACATGGAGGTGCAGGTGCACCTAGTGCACCCAGAGTAGGTGGCTGTTTACACCCCCCACCTGCAGGTTGTAGCCCAGAATGTATTAACAACCATAGGGCCCCTTCTTAGGGCCATGTGTTACGTATACTGCCAACGGAGTTATGTGATTAATTAATGAATGAATGAATTCAAAAGATGACAGAGGGCATCCCGCCAGGCATTGCAATCCAGACCCGTGCATACTCATATCAATGCATCATACACACATCATGAACGAGACAACCAGCATCATATGCATATGCATCATGCTCATATTTTTTAAACTTTAAAATTCTAGAACTAATTGTGACGATGATAGACCACCATGTCAAGTGTGGCGGTTACTCACATTTAAAGCATCAACCAGCCACAGAATTCATAAAGAGCCAAACGTGTAAGGGAAAAAAAAAAAAAAAAAAAAAAAACACCAACACCAATTCATTGTGGCTGTCAACTCCCTGCCAAACATGGCTCTGAGGTGCACTAAGCCAGGCCAGCTTTGCGGACGAGACGCACCCTGTTGGTCACCACTACCCGAATAAAACACCAAGGTTGCCATCCCATGCTCAAAGAATGGAATCGACAACTTTCGCATACCTTGAGCGAAGCTCCCCCCACCAGGAAGCCATCCACGTCCGGCTGCGCGGCTAGGTCATCCGAGTTCTTCTCGTTGACCGACCCTGTGGACAGGCGGGGGGGGCACACAGGGGGGCATGGAAACATGGACGCGGGTGGAGAGGGAAGAAGAGCCACGCAAGCAGCAGGGAACACCCACGACAGCAACTTGAAATCAATAAAGCATGAAACCAACACCCCATCAAGGAAATATATTTCCTCCACATGTCAGCCCATGCCATGCCACAACGATGCCCCATCAGAGCAAGGGATATGGGTCACATTCCATATCATACAACAGGGGAGTTTCCATGACCACCTCCCATGAACACCCTCCAAGACTTCCTTGCCAGGTCGCACAGGCACACAGGCCGACGAAACAGCCCGCCCAAGCGACGGTGCCCATTTCAAGCCAGCTTTTACTGGGGGTCCTTCCGCCCGGTGTCGCTGTGCCGTCGCTACGGCTGCTGCCACATCCATCAAGCACTGGACTATACCAACAATGTCCGTGTGGCCACACAGGCCCTACACGCATCGACATTCATATGGTGCCCTGCCCTTCCCTACCCCGTACGCACTCACCCCCATAAATAATGCGCATGGCCTGCGCGGCCTGGGACGACACGTTGCTGGCCAGCCACTTGCGGATGAATGCGTGCGCCTCCTGCGCATCCTGTGGTGACGCCGTCAGGCCCGTCCCGATGGCCCACACCGGCTCGTACGCGATGACGAGGTCGGTCCAGTTGGTGACCGTGCCTGGCACACCACGGCAGCACATGCGCAAGGTCCAGTCGCGGCAAGTTTAAAAAACCCTATTTTGAATGCTTATTCCTTGACAAACCAAACCCGCCGGCTGGCAGGTGGGGGGGGATAGGGCCAGCAGCCGAGGGATGGCAGTAGTGATTGTCAAGTAGCGCACAACATGTCCACAAGCAACAACAAGCATATCGCATGAGCTGCAGTATCACATGGGGAAACGCACCCAGAGCACTCAGGGAAGGTTTCCAAGTGGAACCAAGAGGTAGCACATCGACAGTCACCATCATGACCCGCGACCACAAAAGCGCGCAGCGAGTGCTGCTTGACATCTGCCGCCACCGCCAATAGCAACCGCTGCCACCAGGCACGGCATGAATCGACGCTCTCCTGCTGACGTGGTTGCAGCTAAAACAGATCGAGGGGGAGGCAGCACCCACCTAGACAGGCGTCCAATTGGCTCTTGATCACGTCCAAGTGCGTCCCCTTCTCGCGGAACTCCTTCTCCTCTCCGCAGCAGAAGACGACGCTCAGGCCCTGCTCCTGCGCGTACGCCGTCTTCTTCGCCACAAACTGCGGGAGATGGGCCGACGGGCGCGGGGATTTGATCAACAGATGCTCAGACCATAATACATGATTGCTTATCGTGAGAGAAGGGCAACAGAGAAGGCTGGTATCGAGAAATAAGCAACAGAGAAGGCTGGTATCGTGAAATAAGCGACAGAGAAGGCTGGTATTGAGAAATAAGCGTGCCGTGGCCCTTTGAGCTGCTGCATTTAGGAGAGGTACATCATGTTTCCCCTGCCCGTTGCAATGCGGACCATGGCAGCCAATCATGGCTGGCGATGAAATCAAGTGGCTGAAACCTTGTGCCAATGCGAGGCAGCCTTCTCTGGTGATTAATTAAATACATTCTCTGGTGATGCATCTCCTCATGCCTCTGGCGAGGAGAGAGATCACAGGAAAAAACAATGATGAAGGCGTGTAACCAATGACCAAGCTACTATACCATCCCCACACACACGGGGCATGCAAGTTCCTGTCTTGACTTGACCCATCAGCACCTGTATTGTCACCACACACCTAGCGGACCATATGGCTCTGTCAGTGCAAGTCAACAACTGCTGAGCGAACATGGAATGGCCCCGTGACGTCCCAGCTATACGTGCATGGCCCACAGAGTCCCTGGCAATCACCTTTGGATCCTCCCCGATGATCAGCCGCCGCTCTGAATGGCCGATGATGACCCACTTGAGACCAATGTCCTTGAGCTGCTCCGCGCTGGGGGAGGGTTGACAATAAGGGGGGGGGGGGGGGGGGACAGGGGTGGAGGGACACACGAGGGTGGAAGCACACAAAATAAAGGGGCCCATGGGGGCAACCCACCTGGGCGACTAAAATCAATCAGGCAGGAGCCAAAAGCATCGCCAATCAGACACAATCTAGGGGAGAGGCATATCAACAAGCTGTGCACGGTAATCGGGCATACCATGCGCAGGTATGGAACCATCACGCCCGTCCCTGTGCCACATTGGGATGGCAGCCCGCCTACCAAGCGCAGGGTGCACTTGCAGGGCAGGGTGTGCTTGCGATCACTCAAGGGCAAGAGTGCTGAAAGATATGCGACGAGGGGACGTGGAAGCGCAAGCGCTGGGAAGCTGCAGCAGGCTTTCTATAGGCGCCCCCCCTTCAACAGACGTCCAACTGCGCCACCCGGGTGAGTGACGCCCTGTTTGATCCCTTGTTGGCACTCTTCAACAGGCAGGGGCAAAAGCCTTCGTTGACACCCTTTCGCAGGCAGGGGCAAGGATCTTCCATAGGTTGAAACACCCAGTGGTTGAGCCGTATGCCATGAAAAAGCACACTTCTGGATCCAGGTACGGTCCACTAGCCATGCTGCCCTGGACCCTCCGCTCACGGTATTCTGCCCTAGACAGTCTCAGTACCGAGAAACCACCAGACAGTCCCCGCACGAACCCAGCCAGCTTGCCCCCCAATGCTCACCGCCCACAAGGCCCAGCCTTCTTCATTTCCGGGGTGCGTTGTTACTCTCACGAGACCACAGTTTAAACAACGAAAAAATATGACGTTCCATACTTGCTCCCGGCACGCCCTGGCAATCCAAGATGCCCGTCCCAGAAGCATGCATAGCCCCACCAGCGCCTAGGAGTGCATTGGTGCACCTTCATCGGTGCCCACATGGCATGATGCCAGTGGATGCACACTCTATCATCGTCTACAACACTGTGTCTAGAGTTCATTCTTTACTCTAGGTTGAGTTCTCGCAAGAGCAAGAGCAGCCTCTCCCCGGCCGTACCTGATCTCGCCAGTGAATGCGCCGCCCTTGCCCACCCAGCAGTTCTGCGCGGCCACGATGAAGCGACTGTTGAGCGACTTGCTCACTTGGTCCAGGTACACAAACGGCGGCGCACACATGATCTCTGGTGATGGGCAAAGGTGCGCGCAAAAGTGTGTATGTGTGTATGTGTGTATGTGTTAGATGACGGTGGGTGGGGGTGCGGGTGGGGGGGGTGGTATGTGGGGGTGGAGGAGGACACACCGATGGGCAGAGAGCAGATGATGGTGGCATCAAACGTATAACGTATAACGCGTGCAAAGTTATGCACAAGCAATCAGTGGGGGCATCATGGCCATGGGGCCACCACATAACAGCCATCAAGGACATCACGGCCGCATACGAATCATCCACATACGAACACATAGGACATAAATCCTATGGAACACATGGGGATGGTCATAATGGGACTTGCCCATGGGCTGCACGCATGCCTCGATCACACACATCTGCATCAGACTAGGCGCGTAGTCAGAGTGCTCCTGGCCCGTGTACATTACTCAGCGGGTTGGCAGGTGGCTGGATAACAGGAGGGGCCAAGTGGATGGGGTATGGCCTGAGTCTCAAGGGATGGGTGCCCAAATATGGCCTACCTAGAGGTACAGCGGATTAACAGGACACAACACGAACGTGCGTGCACGCGCACCCACCCAGGATGTCACCCCCAGGGACCACCCCCGAGGAGTTGTTCAGGTCCTTGACCAGCTCCGTGATCATCTTGCGAGTGCCATTCTGCAGCCACATACCCAGGCATAGCCAGTACCGCAACCGTTAGTTGCTAGCCAAGACGACCCTCAGCATCCGCGCGCAGCCAGCACGGATCCCACAGGTGGCCACGGAGGACACCTGGTTTGACGTATGCGTCCACCATGTATCGTTTGGTGGGGGTATCCACTAAAGCCCACAGGGGCGAACACCTCACAAGCGACAAGCGATGTGTGGGGGAGTAGCGTACCAGGCCATGGGAGGGGTGGCCGGGGGAAGACATGGCACGCGGGTCGTGTGCAAGTGCCTGCATGACTATGCGCATCAACGCAAGGCCTAACATACTGGCCGCTATGCATGCAACCTCTTGTGCACACTTGCGCTATAAGCAATAGACGTCCTTGCAATGAACAAAAGCCTCAGGCAGCCACAAGAACACCAGCATTTGTCACACCCTGCAGTTGAACCCCTGGGTCCATAAACAGCCTTGGTTCTGAAGCCACATCCTCTCCTTCTACCAAAACTGATATGCAGCCACCACGACTTGCAGCACCAACTGAAAAGGGTCCAGCCGGGTATGGCCCCGTGGAATGCATGTGGTGGCCTGCCAGAGAATGAGAAGATATGTGACAATTCCCATTACGGCACACAACTAGCGCCCACCGCGCCCTAGCAGCAAATTTTTTTTTAAAGAGCATATTCATTCTGTAGCACGTTCAGAGGTGTCAAGTTTTCTAGTATCCCCAGACAATCCCATAGTGTTTGGGGAGCGCCGTGAAAACCCTCAAAACCACCGCGGGGGCAGCACTACCAGATATATATACCTCCGCAGCTGACACAAAGCAATCGCCTGATAGACCATGGAAAGTTATTTACTCGCATAGCTAGCCATGTTACAATATACATACTTTCATCTCGGTATTCGGAGGCCGCAATTGCTGCATGCACGTCTAAGCTAGACACACTGAGGATATGCAATCGACGATAACAAAACCACCCAAATATCCTAGACAGTAATGGCAATCTCCGGCATCGCATACAACAAAAGTTGCTCCAGAAGACTTACGCATTTCCAATTGCCACCGACGAAGAACTGTGCAAAGCCCCGATGGGAACCGTGTCGGAGTTCGCAAGCAAGCCAATTGCGCGCAGCCAGCCCATAAGAACAACCGATGCGCAAACAGGAATTAAGTTAGGGATAATCCAAATTACAGACGTTTTCCCTCATACCGTAAGAAAAATCCGCACTTCGCATTCGTATTTCCTGTTATTTCCTATGGATAAGGTAGCTCGTGCTACTATTACCAAAATGGAAGCAAGACGTCGCCAAAAGAACGGTTCATTCGCATTTTCATTGGCTACCTTTCCTGTAGAGCCCATGCTCGTTTGCAGACGGAAATTCTGGGCACTTGTGCTCCTATCAGTGGGAACCTGTGCTGCCAGGCTGACGAAGCCGTCCTTGGCGGCATTGCATGCGCGGAGGCCAGTAAAAGAAGGCACCACTTGAACCTTGCCAGCGCTGTGGCAAACCGACTGAGAGGGAGCGTGGGAGTACACGACGGCCTGCATTTTGGCTATGAATTATCCTGAATGCACCGTGCTTAAAAGGCTATGGCCGTGCTTTGACTGTAGCCTACGCAGTGCTGCGCAGACAGGAAGGACTGGTCGTCATCAAACCTCGCGTAAGATAAGCTTAAAACGCGCGGCGCGCCCGATTTTTTAGCATTGTGTCGCTTTCTGCCGCCAGAGCGCGCCGCCAAATCTCGGCCAGTACGGACGAGGGGAAGTCGTGGTGTACATGTACATATGTGGAGCACTTTCGCGAGCATGTTCAGGGCTCGTTGCGAGAATGCATAAAAAAAAAAGGTAGCAACGACATGGCAAGGATCCATAATCCTTGAGTACGACCGTTATTCTCCACGATACGGAGCAACGGAAGAATTATCAAATCCGCGTTCCGTAAGTCGTTACCCAAGTGGGATCTCGCGAGATATACCGTATGTTAGAAAAGTGCATCGATGTTTGTCAAACGGTACTCGGCATCTCTGCTGCCCATGTGCGGCATGGGCAACAACAACAACAACAACTCGAGCTACAACTCGGCAGTTCGGCATCCTGATTCTGAGCGAGAGTCGAGAGCTCCGAGGTCTGAGCTCCGCCTGTCGACTGCAGCCTGTCGAGTCGAGGCTCCAAGGGTTCAAAAAGGTTCAAAATGCTCGTTAATTTAATAATTTTTTCGGGGAAATGGGTATATTTTATTAGCCAATTATGGACCAAAGAGGTGAGAGGGGAAATGAGTATCAGCGAATCCTAATGAAGGTGGGCACACACACGTGTGGCGGTGACAGGTGAAAGGCTAATAGGGCGCGTTATTAGACCAGGGAAGCCATTGGACCTGAGTGATGTCGCCATGAGGCATACTGGTGAATACCTGATTACGGCCCAGTAGATCATGAAAAAGCTGGAGCGGGCTGGGCTTGTCGTTATTGGGCCCTGGGTCCCACACCCTGTGTTGTTCCTGAGCTAACAGCCAGTAGCGGCGCATAGCCGCATTCCATAGGTATATAAAGCGCCGGACTACGCCGCCGCGGGTATACTCCTCGCGGACCTTAAAGACTGTCTCGTTGCGTATGGTCCAGATCGCGTATAGCATAGTAGTGCGTAGCCATATCCATTCTGCTTGGGAAACTGAAAGCTCGGACCCTGGTGTGCCAGCAATACCGAAAATGATGGTACGCACGCTGATTGGGAGAGTGGGTGGCGATGCCGTCCATGCGGCCCAGATGTTAATGAGCCACGTCCAAACCCCAGGGAGATTACAGTAAAGAAACCTGTGCTCAATGGTTTCACTAGGGTGCGTGCACAGGCATGATGCATCATGACCAAAACGCTCGTGGAGCATGGCGCAGACCCCTATCGCCCTATGCATCAAAAGGTGTTGTACATCAGTGGCCCTGCGGTCCACGAGAGGGTGGTCTACCGCCAGGGTAATCATCTTAACCCAAGTGTAGCCCGGCCAATGTATTCCCCAGCGGGCTCGGCCCGGGTGGGGCTGATGGTACATATGCAACAAGATATCATAACCCCAATCTGCGGTGTACTCAAAGATACATTTGCTGGTTCTGATGTCCCCCTTGGTTAAGACCCATCCAAATTCAACCGGGTCCAGATGTAGTAGATCGAGCCGTGTGTTGCCCACGTGTAGCCATGTAATGCTCTCAACCGGGGATAATGGGTCCGGCTGGATCATGCAAGATCTTGGCACAGACCATGGGACTACGCGTATGCGGTGACACTGGGAAGCTGGCGTGTACGCATATAAGGTGGATAGTTGATACAGACACCCATTGTGGCCAGAAATAGCGTCCAGCAGTTGTAGTTGGAGCCCCTCAGGTGGCAGAACCGTCACGACTAAACCCTTGCACGCAGGCGTGACTCCGTCGGCGTAGAAGCTAACCCAGTCGCCGGTTATAATTGGCTTGCGTGGGGCAGTCATCAATGCATGCCACGCCGCTGGTATCGCACTTATAAGAGTTTGCCACGCTTGCAGGGAGGGCATGTGGGAGACCCAAGTGCTGACCTCGTCGTAGCTGAGCCGTCGGTACGCAGCGCCGTGCCCCAGGTAGAGGTCCAGCACCCTGACAATCGGCGGTGACGCGCGCAGAAAGCCATCATACGGGTTGTGTCCGTGGAGAGTGCCCAGGGGCTTGTTAGTAGCGTCTGTGATTAAGTCATTAAAAAAGAGTGGCTGCCGTGCCACCTCCTCTCTAGTAGTAGGAAAGACTAGGCGACCCGGCTTGAGCTTATTGTAACCTGTCCATATGCGCTGCCAATACCATGGGAGTCCTTTGTACGAAATAAGGGTGCTGCCCAGTATGCCCGCCCCCAGTTGCCACGAGGTGCCACTAGCATGGGTGGAAAGAGAGGCTAGCGTTTCACGTGCAAGCATGCAGCCAGGGTGTGTGTTAACGCCCATAAAAACGGATATCACTTGTTTAGCATACAGCGACCACAGACGCCATTGTATGTTGTGGAGCCCGAGGCCCCCGTGCACCCATGACATGAAGGACATCTCTCTGTTGATCCATCCGTGGACCGTGTGGGAGATTAAGCCTTTCTGTTTCCAGACAAAATTGCTGCCAAGGCGTTGGATGAGCTGTGTGGTGGCATCATTGGGTGGGTGTGCTTGGCAATAATACAAGACCTTAGAGAACAACAGTTGGTTGACGATCAGGGTTCGCCCTCGTAGGCTCATGCGGTGGACGGCCCCCCAGCGCCCTGCGGTAAGGAGAACGCCTGCAAGCTTGCCCACGTGGTTGGTTTCATCATACATGAAAGAACGTTGTTCAGCCAAGCGTCCCTCGGGTGTGCAGCCGATGGGACAATTGTGCAAAAGGTGGTGATCCCCCGGCTTGACCCAGGTCACAGCCAGGTTGGGGAGGGCGTAGCGTAGGGTGTTGGTTTTGCCGATATGCAGTCCCGTGGACTTGAGCACATTGCATCGTTGTTGTGTGGCAACAGAATAGGTAGTGATATTATCCATGACAGCATGCACTTCAGGCAGAGAGATACAAACATTTGTTGTGTCATCCACATAAGCCGTTTGGAATATACCTTTACCGTTACCTGTCGGGAAGCCCCGAATGCGAGGATCGTTCTGGTGTAGCCAGTAGAGTCCTGCGTGGGCCAAGAGAAATAGAATAGGGGACATGCAATCTCCTTGTGGTAGCGATCGTGAGCTAGCGCCGGTCGCTGACTTGTGTCCGTCTATTAGTAAATACCAAGCCAGGGATTTGATCATACCCATAATGACGGTCATGAGTTGTGGGCCAAATCCTAGTGCGGTTAGAATGTGTTCTAGGTATTCCCAGCACATACGGTCAAAGGCTTTTTCAAAATCCCAAAACAATATGAAACCCTCTATATCGTCGCGCCAGGCTTTTTCCACAATGTCCATGATGAGGGTAATGCTGTCGTTGATGTGGAGATTGGCCCTAAAGCCCACTTGCTCCGGACCAATGAGGAAGTCTAGGACGGTGTATAAGCGTCGTTGGATTATTTTACTGATGATTTTGTACGCTACCGTAAGGAGACGGATTGGGCGGTAGTTTTTCCATAGAGTCTTGTCTCCTTTTTTGTACAGTAAGATAAGCGCAGATTCAGCCCATCTGCCGCTCACCTTACCGTGCCGCCAAATTTCAAGAATACATTCGTAGAAATCTATGTGTAGAAGGGACCAGAACGTTTTCCAGAATTCAATAGGCAGACCGTCGACCCCGGGGGCGCTACCGGTTTTGATGTGTTCCATAGCTGTTGTGGCCTCTTCCATGGAGGGGATTTGATCGAGTTCCTGCTGTTGAGCTGGTGTAAGGCGACGGGGAATGGCATGTAGGATTTTTTGCATGGCTGCAGATGAGTCAGGATGGGGTTCGTTTAGAAAGAGAGCTGAGTAGTAACGGTGACCACTCTGTAGTATGGAGGTGATGTCTCGGTGGCTGCCGTGTTCGTCTTGGATTTCCGTGATAGAGGAGTGAGCTTTAGGGGTAGGAATCAGAGCAAAGAACTCTTTGGTCATTCTTTCTCCTACCTGGTGCCACCACAGATTTTCTGAGTCTAGTGCTAATGTGTGACGCTCGAAACGTAGTTTGTCAAGTTCGGTCTGAGCTCTTTGAAGTTTTGTTAGTTCCGATTGATACAGGGTAGGCTTCGCTTGGAGTTTATTCACTATGCGTTGGTAGTACCGATAGTCCTGTCCTTTCTGGCGGCGGATATTTTGTGAATACAGTTGGGAAAATTCTAGAATGTTAGCTAGGCCCTCCTGCATCCAGCTGCAGCAGTCTGTGTAGCTACCCTTGCTGGCTCTCCACGACTGCCAGCGTGTCATGATCTCAAGGTAGTACTTATCGTCCGCGAGTAGGTGTTTGTTTAAGCGGGGAATGCCGGGGCCCCGGGCGGAGTTGGTGTGATGGGCAAGGGTAACGATGAGTGGGTAGTGATCAGAAAAATTAACAGAACGGTCGACCGATGCGTAGCAAACTAGGTCCGCCCATGCGGGTGTGATGTAGATTTTATCAAGACGACGAGTAGTGCGTACATTTAAACGTGTGGCCAGCCAAGTGGGCCCGTGGTCTCGTGAGCGGATGACATCCTGTAAGTTCAGGTCCATGATCTGTTTACTGAAGGCCGCTGTGCGTATAGGGGGGTGTTCATCCAGGTCTATATTGAAATCGCCCATCAACGCAATTTCGAACCCCTGTGAGATAAGGTCAGCGGCCATTTTGAAGAGGGAAGGGTAGAATGAGGCTTGATCCGTTGGCTCGGTTGGGGCATATACACTAATAATGTATCCCTTATTTCCTGCCCATGTAATGGACTGCCGCGTCCAACGGCCCTGCCATCTAGCCTCCGCTGTGTCGGTAGCTATAGCCCAGTCCTGGCATGTCAGCGTAGGGTTGGGAGGTTTACGGTATTGAATGAGGGCAGTGCCCCCTTGTGTACCGCGTGCCCATGCCCAACGGTGAACTGTCCTAGGTGCAAGTGCTCTAGCAGCTCTAAGGGCGGTGCGTGTGGCAGCTTCTTGGATTTTATGTTCCTGCAGTCCTATCCAAATTTCATGCGAGGGGCCCACGTAGCGCTCGAGCAAGTTGTGTAATGCATTTGCTAATTCTCGTGTGCGAGGTATTCGCTGTCCCTGCCCTGGTGTGTGTGACCCGTATGTGTTCAGCCCCCTGACATTCCACGATACCAGTGTTAGTTGACTCATGTCATTGCAGGGCTCCAGCGGACCAGGCCGGGTAGGTTCCGTGTAGGTCCCCATGGCGTGGTGAGATTGGACCTGCGAAAGGTGAAAGACACGGCACAACATGCACAGGGCGTGGGCGTGAGATAGTCATTAAAAGAGAGACCTACTGTGCAGTGTGCTGTGAGCAGAACCAAAGCGATTGGAAAGGCTGCATTACACCCACGTTTGGGTAATGGCAGCAGGTATTGAGAAAAGTCGTTATGGAGGTGTCTTGGTGATAGCGGATCACCTGGTGTGGCGATAACTATTCCATAGTCATTGCGCCTGTGAAAGGGTAACCGAGGGTACAGGAGGTCACGCTCCAAGGAGACTACTCGCCCACCCAGGTGGAGGGGCCCAGGCCTAGTCCATCCTGCCGATGGGTTTTCGAATCCGAGCCGTGGCTCACTGACCGAATGCCATAATGGGGTAGCCGTCACGAGAAACAGTGAGGCGAGGGGCGGACTTACGAATTTCGTAAGGCCTGCTCCTTCTACCCACACGTTTCAAGTGACGGCTAGCTGTTCCGCCCCTCAGAAGAGATGGCTAGACGTACCTTAATTTAATAATTTTACGTTAATTTAATAATTTTAATGCGGCGCTGCCCAGTTTACGGCTCGACGGAAACTTGGGGGCCTACTTCCGGTCACGACTGATCGTCCGCACTTCGCACTAGAGAATTTGAGTATGACAGTCCACTTGTCCTGGCATACATCTGAGGAAAGTTGCAGGATAAACCTGGGATAATGCATTTGCAGGATAATCCTGTGATGAGTTGTGACCCCGCCACCCCGGCCGTAATTACCTTGTCTTACAGCACTGGATGAAGGTTGAGGCTGTGACAACGAGGCTGTGCCTGCTCAAGGAATATGAGTAGCATGAACCAACTTACATAATGCGATCAGGCGAAACTTCTACAGTAAAACGTGCCGCCTATCAGCCGTGAGCTCAGATGGGTATGCAGTACAATAAATAAGCACTGCGTTGTCTGCGTAGATTGTCGGGGTAGACATCACAGCCCGACAGTGCATTTTTTTTTTCCACTGTGGGGGCTTGTTGCTATTTCGTAAAGGCCAGCCCCTTCATCGTGGGCACGACCCGGGAAGCGGCCATGGAAATTTTCGTGCCAGGGCGAATCTGGTGGGTAATTGACGTATGCTCGCCCCAGAGGTTTTTTTTTTTCACACTTTGCATTCTCTCTTCATCGTTGATTACTCGACTTCGCCACGAGTCATCCTCATACTGTGCTGATACTTGCTTTACTTATGCCTCGAGGACTCCATTTATGTCCATTAGCAGATAATGAGGACTTTCGGTTGATAGCTTGTTTTGTTTTACGTCTGCATTGTTAGCAGTCTAGGTTTAAAACCTCCCGATCGCGATCTTATATGTTTCGTTTTTTGTATGCATTGTCAGAAAGCTAGGGTTAACACTTCTCGATACTGACTTGCACGCCATGATGTAAGGGACACCTGCCTCTTCGCAGGGGGGCAAGCACAAATAGGGTCATAGCTCGCATTGCCTCGGTGATGACCCCCTTGTGGCCGAGAGATCCAGAAGAAGCCCTCTCCCTTCCTGTGGTGTTCTACCCCTACCGAGAACCGGGCTCCTTGCCTTGAGGAAGCACAAAACTAGCAATCAGCTATGGTAGCCATACAGGACAGCACTCCTTTACAAGCGCATTCCACCCCGATGCACATCTCCACATTCCGAGGCTCCACTGGATAGCCAAAAATGGTAGGCTGCCCACCATCAGCCCACATGTTGTACAGGGGATGCTAACGCTCTAGGGTTGCCACATCAACTGTCATCCTCTTTCATTCAATGCAGATTTCATTCAGTTTGGGGCTCACTCGACTGCACCGCGGATACGTTTTCCAAATGTCTGTTTGTGCGTGCCAGGCAGAGGTATCCCTTGGATCCATACTAACTTGTGCTGCATTTCCGCCGCCCAATGGACTGTGACGGACCTTGACTGACGGCTGGAGCGAGTCCACAGCAACACACCAGAGGCGGCCCAACATTTAGAATACATCCAGACAGACACTTGAGGGCACCACACTCCGTCCTGCCATTCCAGCCAAAATCTCCTTTTTTCTTAGCAACACCTCCTTTTTCCTTTACATCGCCCCTTGCATGGCCTCATGAGCCTTCCCCGCGCGCTGCCCCTCCCCCCGGCATTGACCGTGCGCGCTTCCCCGCTGTGCATGTGTCGTGCCCACCCGCGACCGCGCCCCCTCCCTTCCAGCCTGTTTGGCGAGCACTCGGATTGGGCAGGCGGCTACCGGCGCATCAACGCGTCGATCGACAGGGGCCACGCTCTCATCGTGGGAACGAACCAGGGCCTGCACGCGCGCGTCAAGCCGCACCCAAGCAAGCTGATCATACGCACGGGCGCCGACCAGGGGGGGCAATGCTTCGAGATGGACATGGACATCGCCGAGCTACGTGCGGAGGCCGAGAAAGGAGGTGGGTGCGCAGATGGCGCCCGCATGCACACATTTGGTGCGTGGTTGGTTGGTTGGTTGGGTGGGTGGGTGGGTGGGTGGGTGGGTGGGTGGGTGGGCGGGCGGGCGGCGGGCGGGCGGGCGGGCGGGCGGGCGGGCGGGCGGGCGGGCGGGCGGGCGGGCGCGGGCGGGCGGGCGGGCGGGCGGGCGGCGGCGGGCGGGCGGGCGGGCGGGCGGGCGGGCGGGCGGGCGGGCGGGCGGCGGCGGGCGGGCGGGCGGGCGGGCGGCGGCGGGCGGGCGGGCGGGCGGGCGGGCGGGCGGCGGCGGGCGGCGGGCGGGCGGCGGGCGGGCGGGCGGGCGGGCGGGCGGGCGGGCGGGCGGGCGGGCGGGCGGGCGGGCGGGCGGGCGGGCGCGGGCGGTGGGTGGGTGGGTGGGTGGGTGGGTGGGTGGGTGGGTGGGTGGGTGGGTGGGTGGGTGGGTGGGCGGGTGGGCGGGTGGGCGGATGGGTGTGGACATGTGCGCACCTGTGTGCGTGTTTGTGTGGTGAAGGGGAGGGAAGGCAGGGGGGGGCGAGGGACAAGCTCCTTGGTTCTCTCACGCAGCCAACTTCGCTATGGTCAAAGTAGTACCGTGCTGCAGTTTTGAATGTAATAATGCCCAGTTGGGAATGGGCTTCGGAGGGCTCAGCGGCTTGGGTGTAGAGCTGACAAACTCCCCGATTAAATCTCCTTACATAGGAACGCCCCCCTCTTGTCAGATAATATATTTGGATTTGTTTGCCCATGCGCTCTCAGCTCTGCATGGGTCCTTAAATATGCGTTGCTGCCGTACCGTGGTGATGAACCCTTGCGGCACCCCCACTTTGTTCATGATTGATCGCAGGCTTCTTCAGCTACGCGGCGGGCGTGGCGCACCAAGTGCGCAACCACTACCGCGTGCGGGGGCTTGAAGTGGACATCTACCGGATGGACCTGCCCATGAAGAAGGGCCTCTCTTCTTCCGCCGCCGTCACCGTGCTGATTGCACGCGCCTTCAACCGCGTATACGACCTCAAGGTGGGCGATGAGACAAAAGGGGGGGGGTGACAGGATGAGGGCGTGGGAAGGGGGTGTTGGAAGGGGGCGGGGGAAGGCGGAAGGGGGAACGGGGCATGAAGGGCACATGTTACTAGTACCTAGTAGGGCCAGGGGGCACCCGCCCCACGCCAGGGAGTTGACAGGAATGGGGAATTTACAAATTACCCTGTAACCCGTGAAGGGGCATGCCAGCATGCCAGGGAGTAGGCATATGCGTGCACGTGTGCCGCTTAGCAGGCGAGCCCTTGCTATCCTCGATGGGTGCCCACGTGGGTAGGGGAAGGAATGGACCACGTCAGCGCCGGCACACACACACAGCGCAAGACCATGGACACGCTTGCACGGGTAAAGGCCATAGCCGCGTGGGCACATGTTTGAGGCAGGCAAAGATATAGCAATGCTGCCGCAGGTTTGGTGCATCTACCATCCCCTCGACGAGAGTTTCACCGGCAGGGATGAGCCAGCATAACGTTTCATCGGAAGGGCTAGCATGGGTGTTTAGCTTGTGGGTGCCACTTCATGGCTACTAGCCCAGCGGGGACCGTTAGTGCGTGGCTGATGAAAGGGTGCCATAGGATTCGAAACCTGGGTTGGTGGGGGGAGGAGAGTCCCCGGTTGGTGGGGGGACGAGAGTCCTCGGTTGGTGGGGGAAGAGAGTCCACCGCGGGCATGCGACCTTGCGACCCGGTCACCACGCGTGTGCCAGCAGCGATGGCCTTGTGGGCGGTACACAGGAGATTGTGCAATTCCTGATAGAGTGTGAGGAGCGCATGAGACGCACGCCGTGTGAGGGGGCGGGGGGGGAGGTGGCGGTGGCGGTGGCGAGGGCGGGGGCGGGGGCGGGGCGGGAGCGGGGGCGGGGGCGGGGGCGGGGCGGGGGCGGGGGCGGGGCGGGGGCGGGGCGGGCGGGGGCGGGGGCGGGGGCGGGGGCGGGGGGGCGGGGGGGGCGGGGGCGGGGCGGGGCGGGGGCGGGGGCGGGGCGGGGGCGGGGACGGGGCGGGGGCGGGGGCGCGGGCAGGGGCAGGGGCAGGGGCGCGGGCGCGGGCGGGGGCGCGGGGGCGGGCGGGGGCATGGGCGTGTTTGAACACAGGTGTATGCCTGAAGCTTGCTGTGCTGCCATGTGTCTGCTTCTGCCGACGCTCCCCTTGTGAGTTGGTGGCAGATGACAGTGCGCGGAGAAATGGAGTATGCATACCTGGGAGAGATCACTACTCCTTCGCGGTGTGGGCGCATGGACCAGGTGGGTGAAGGGTGGCCATACGACCTGCCAAGGCGGGGGAGCGCAAGTGGTGCAATAGGGGCAGGCAGGCCACACACCTTGGCTTATATGACTTCATTGCTTCTTTTTCCCTTGTTTCTGAAAGCAGTTCTGCAGGAACAAGGCAGGGGTCTGGCCATGTATGCACACCCCTTTCACACCCCTTTCGCATATGCCGTATTACCTGGCAGGGGAAGTAGTAGCTCATTCTAGCTCCAAACAGGACACAGCTGCCGACCCGTGCATCCCACTCTCCAGGGATGCTGCTCTCCCCCTCCTTGCTTACTCATGTTCTGGTTACGGTTCTTGTCCTCGGCTGCCTTGCCACTGGCATTTCCTGCCGTCGTTTCCCTTGGACGCCTTGTTGATGCGCCGCATCCATCCCGTCTCGTTTCTGCTGGCTGTAGGTTGGGCGCGGCCTTCCTGGGCTTGGGATGTCGTCAGCAATATATTGTGCCATCCATCGTTGGAATGCACGCACTCCGCCGCAACAGGCGTCCCAGCTTGTCGCTTTCATGCGGCACTATGTGGATTGTGGCATGATGTGCTTTGATCTAGCGTCAGTATGGCCTGCTGCACCGATTTTACCTGGCCCGGTGGGGTAAAAAGAACGCGTTTTTTTTTTGCGTCCATGGTTTCAGCAGCCCCATGCAGCTCTTTGTTATAGTTGACAGTGTTGATGCACCTTCTCTTACCCGCGTGGAAATGGCAGAGAGCCACCAATGATGGTCTCCTCAAGTCAACATGTCCAACTAGAGAGAACCAGAACAAGGCATAACTACCCAGGACTACTCACAACCAACTAAAAACCACCCAAAACAACCAGAAGTGACCATGCACGACTGACCAGAAGCAGTTCCTGTGACCTGGTTATGTGGTCCTCCCCCACAGGGCTGCGCATACGGCCCCCGGCCCGTGCTGATGACCTTTGACGGCGACCGAGTGGATGTGGAGGAGGTGTCGGCCGGTCGCGACATCCACCTGGTGGTGGTGGACCTGGCCGCAAGTAAAGACACCAAGGTCATCCTCAACCGGCTTAACCACTGCTACCCCGAACCTGATGATGACCTGCAGGTGAGGGATGGAGGGAAGGAGGGAGGGAGGAGGGAGGGAGGGAGGGAGGGAGGGAGGGAGGGAGGGAGGGAGGGAGGGAGGGAGGGAGGGAGGGAGGGAGGGAGGGAGGGAGGGAGGGAGGGAGGAGGGAGGGAGGGAGGAGGGAGGGAGGGAGGGAGGGAGGGAGGGAGGGAGGGAGGGAGGGAGGGAGGGAGGGAGGGAGGGAGGGAGGGAGGGAGGGAGGGAGGGCTCTAAGCGGAGGCGGGCAGTACTGGCATTATGCATGTCTCTGATGGGCCTAGGCTGTGAATGTTGGGTGGCAGCGAGCGAGCGGAATGCAGCAAGTGGCCAGTGCTTGGATCCGTCAAACACTCGGCTCGGGAAGCGGTGCATGGTTGTAATCAGCGAGGCGGAAAAGGCTTCATATGAAACTGGCAGGTGGGTAAATTGGGGTTGACTATGCTGTATGACATGTCAAGTAACCCTCCGTCGCACTCGTGGTGTTACCATGCGGCCGCCTTGTGCACCCCCTGGCCCTTCTTTGTCTTGGCGCATGTGTGTGCAGCGCGGGGTGCAAGAGTTCCTAGGCCCCATCAACGCGGGCATCCTCTCCCGCGCGTGTGCGGCGCTGGCGGAGGGAAACGCCCGGGCGCTGGGAGAGCTCATGACCGAGGCGCAGGCGCTGTTCGACAAGCTGGTGGTAAGCTGGTGGCACGTGAGTAGCCAGTGGTGATAGGCACAGTGTGAGGAGAGGCACCATGGGGGAATATGCACAGGAAGTAGTAGGTACGCATTAGATAATGACACAAAGATCGTGAGAAGGCGCATCGCCACAAGGCAGTACAGATGCAAGGCATGCGTGAGGTTAGCCACAATTGCGGCGCAAGTGAAGCACAGGCTGACCTCGCGTTTGCTTTCCTTTTCTTTTTTGTTTTCCCTCCCACCTATGAATGAACCACCAATCTATGCGCATACATGACTAGCAATCGACCCCAATCAAGGTGTTTTCTTGCTGACTTTTTCTATGCGTGAGCCACCCTGCATGTGCAACTTGGTGCCTGGGTCTCCCTCATCACGACCGTCATCATGCAGGCGCCTGCATGCCCCAGCCAGCTCACAGCGCCCGTGCTTCACCGCGTGCTCCAGTACCCCCCCTTGCAGCCGCTCGTGTTTGGCGGCAAGGGGGTCGGTTCCCAAGGGGACGGGAGCGCCCAGTTCGTGGCGCGTGATGCCGGCTGCCAGCAGCAACTGCTTCATATTGTTGAAAAGGAGCTGGGCATGCACGCGCTCCCGCTCACCATCCACGCGGGCGCGGGCGTGCGCAAGGCGGTGGTGGTGGCTGCGTCCACTCAGGCCGAGGCCGCGCTCTTCCCTGCCAGCAAGGTGGTCCCGCAATGTCTCTTCCCGGTGGCCGGCGGTGATGGCACACTCAAGCCGGTGGTGGTCTGCCTGGTGGAGGAGGCGCTCTCTGCTGGCGTGGATCAGGTAGGCGATATTTCCTCCTGTCCCTCACCTTCTCCTGTGCTGCTGGTCTGTGTGGCCTTCCATTCTTGGCCATCGGCTGTGCTGTAGCCCCACACACGCAGAAGGGCAAGGCTGCACAGACACCTGTTTGATGGCCTAGTCAAGACATCGGTCATTGTCGTTTCTTCGACCCACTGCTGACACCTTATGGATGGCATCCCTGGGCCGCCAACAACAAACTGACAGGTGGCGGTCGTCGTCCCCGAGCGTCAGCGGCACCTGTTCGACGACCTCTTCCACGCGCAGCCTCCGCTGTCGCAGCTGCACAGCATGTCGGCAGAACGCCTGGTGCAACACACGCAGCTTCTAGAGCTGGGCGCCAAAGTGACCGTGCTGGGCCAGCCGTCGGACGAGGGATTGGGGCACGCCATCCTGTGTGCGCGGGCGTGGGTGGGCAAGGACCCCTTCCTGCTTATTCTGGCGAGCAACCTGCCGACACCATGCGCGTCCTGGCAACAAGGCGCTACCTGCAGCAAGCAGCTAGTGGCGGAGTTCAACCGCGTGGGTCACAGCGTGCTGGGCCTGCACAGAACGTCTGTCAAGGAGGCATCCCGGGCAACATGTGTGAAGGGAGATCTGGCCAGTAGCACGGGTGTGGCTGCCGTGTCGATTGCTGAGATTGTGGACCGGCCGGATGAAGCCTACTTGGAGGCTCACATGCAAGTTTTCGGTTTGCGCACCGTTGATGGCGAGTCCTCGTTCCTGTGTACCTGTGGGGTGTCTGTCCTTCAGCCACAAGTCATGTCTTTCCTAGAGGAAAGTGTGCAGCAGAATGCACGTGTTGATGGGCTGCTGGAACTGACGTTTGGCTTGGAAAGGCTGAGAAGACATGAAAACGTGAGCGGGCTTATTGTCGCTGGGAAATGCTGGGATTTGGTTTCATCTGGGGGGTACTTACGAGCTGTTGAAGCATTCAGAGCGATGGAACAGATAAGTCATGTACAGTGACAAAAGGTTAAGCCAGCCTTTCCAGAGTGCAAGCTGGTGCATCTATTGATATCATCACAACGCACCAGTGGGCCCATGTTCATCAATCTCACTAGCTTTCTACAGGCTGGCAAAGTTTACATGTAATTGGCTCACCAGATTTATCAATCGATCAATTGCATTGATTAATACAAATGCACTTTAATTGGTGCGTAGCTAAAACGACATACGTAAATCCAGCTATGCACAGCACGTATATAGGACTATAGCGCAGTACTATATATTCTGATCAGACCTACTATATATAGTCGTCCGGATTCCTTTCCCAGTTATCGTTTTTTTCCTTATGTTGCGCATGCCCATCTCACCTCCGTAATCTATCATTCTCCATGAATATATAGTCGGATCGATCGACAATTATATAGTTTCCATCACCATTCATCTTCATCATCCTGAACGACTCGAAAACGCGGAAAAGATAACGGCAGGCTCGAGCTACCATGGTCCGGATTCTCCCGATTTCTGGCCTGCGCTGGTTGTCTCTTTGATATAGTTGTCTCCTTGATATAGGAACGCCATGCATGCATTTTAATTAATTAATTAATTAATTAATTAATTAAAATCATAGCTCCGTTGGGAGCATATGTAACACATAGCCCTGAGAAAGGGGCATCTATGGGTTTGTAATACAATCAGGGCTACAACCTGCAGGTGGAGGATGTACAACTGCCACCTGCTCTGGGTGCACAAGGTGCACCTGCACCGCCATGATGGTTCATGCCTCCTTAACAAGCACAGGCACCCAGGGGGGGCTTGAGGAGAGGGCCTAGAAGGCCTGCATGACATATGGGGTGGAGGGTATGTGGCTGGGCTATAGCTGGTGTACACATGGCATCTCAGCAGAGAGTAACTCCCTGCATAGGCATCGCATGGCTAAATTCATCATAAATGCATCATCCATGGGAGGTCCGCCACGAGCCACGAGCCACGAGGTAGCCATGGCTGACGGCGGCGCTCATAACTTTCACGTTTGAGCACCGAATTTAGTCGTGAATATCACAATCGCTTCGTCTTTCTAAGACGCACATGCTGATATAATTTTCCGACGCTATTACGCAATATACGATGAGCAAACGCCCATCGACGCAACGCAGCCTGACGGCTGCGCTCGGCAATGAAAATACGTCTGCAGCTCCGGCTGCAGCTTCGCCATCAGGGCCGGAAGGCAGTGGTGACACTAGTCGCGCACTGGTGGCCGCCCAGCAGCCTCCCGGGCTTCCTGCCTCGCCATCGGCCTCGCCAGACCCTAAACGCAGCCGCTCATCCTTTCCACGCGAACCGCGTTTCAAGTAGGTACCACTCCTTCCATGCCGACGATCACGACTGGTTCAACAACATTTCTCCGGTCGCTGCGCTATGAAATGCATTTTCTTCGGGGACTACGCCTCGCTTCTTGAGCTGTGCATCTACTTTCACAGCATCCGTCGCCTACTGGAATTTGACGGCCGTAATTTTACACAGAGCCGCGAACTGCTGCTGACGGGCTTGTACCCCCGGCCCGAGCTTCAGCACATGATTCTTTGTTCCCTGCTGACGAAGTCTGACGGCGAGATCTTGGCCCCCACCATCTCCGCAGCCCAATACCGCTCCATCCTCACGGAAGCCTTTCAGCAGCACGTGACCCCCCTTGCCGCAGATGTGGCGGCAATGGGCGGCACGCTGGCTACTGAGCTCCCTCACATTTCCACCACCGTCACCTCCACCTCCACCCTCCTCGCCTCCACCTCCACTGCCACCTCCACCTCCACCGCCGACATCAAAGCCCAGCTCCTCGACATCGACCAGCGTCTTAAGAACAATGCCATCGCTATCGAGGTCCTGCAGAACACCGCAGGCCTCACCGCCCAGGCAGTGAAGGACATTGCTGCCAAGCCCGCCCCGGCTGGCCTGACCGGCGATGCTCCTCCCATCACCACCTGGGCGGACATGCTTAAGCAACACACCACCTCCACCACCTCCGCCGTCGCAGCCCAGCTTCAACGGCAGACGCTTGACCTCCGCGAGGAGGCCGAGCTCGCCAAGCGCAGCCTCAACGTCATTGTCAAGAACCTCAAGATGGAGGAAGGTGAGAATTCCGAGAAGCTTGCGCGTGCTTTTGAGAGAGAAATCCTTGATCGCATGGGCCTTACTGGTGAGATCGAGCTGGCCGCCCACCGCCTTCCCCGCGCGCGGGGTAAGGCAGGGCCGCCCCCGCTCCTTCTCACCTTTAAGACCCCGGCGGACAAGATTTCTTTTCTCAGACGCCGCAAGCGGCTCGAGAAGACTCTCTTCACCCTTGATGACGACTTGACCCTGGCGCAGCAACAACGGCGACGGGAGCTATGGCCGACCTACCACCAGCTCCGGCAGACCAAGGCGGGCCGGGGCAGCCGGTGTACTGGAAGGGGGCGGCCATCTACGTCGGCCACAAGCCCTGGCAGGCGACCCCCGCGGCCCCAGCGACTCCAGAAGCCCCAGCTTAGGGGAATACAGCAGTAGTAGTGTAGAATAGATAGACCGTGGCCATGTACATGTACGCCTCCTAGAGGCCCTATTCCAGCTAAGCCACGCGCTTTATGTAATCATGTACATGTGTGCCTATGATGAGCCACACTCCAGACGATGCCTAGTTTTATTTAGTAATGCTGTGCCCATGCAGAGAGCTGCTCTCTGCTGAGACGCCACGCTCTAGTTTTTGTATAGCCATGATGATCTTCCCCCTCACAGGCATGCTCCCCCCTTACCCGGGCATAGCGTGATAGACCATGAGGGTGCGGGTGCCCTGGTGCACCTAGAGCAGGGGTAGCTTACATTCCCACCCTTGCATTAATTAATTAATTAATAAGCACGTGACTGCGTCACGTGGGTGCCAATACAGAGTAAAGGAACCTTCAACCCTATATACACAGTGAGAAGGAGGGAGGGCGCCCTAGCTTCTCTCACTGCCGCAGGTGGGCAGGCCACAGAGCGCTCTCTCCACGGCATGGTGCCGGGGCGCAACACCCTTGCATGAAGTAGCCTAGAATGTATTAAAAGCCATATGCCCCTTCTCAGGGCTATGTGCTACATCTACTCCCAACGGAGTGATGTTGATAATTAATTAATTAATTAATGGGAGGTCCCATTGTAGGCTGGGCGCGGCTAGATACTGAAAGCATCATCCATTCCTGCATGCATGCGTACTTCCATGCAGGAAATAGACCTGTAGAATTGTTTCATTTAACGAATTAAATTAAATAATATATATATTGAATTATATAACATTAATGAATTAATTAAGAACATAACTCTATTGGGAGCTTTTGTAACACATAGCCCTGAGAGGGGGCATATGGTTTGTAATACAAATGTCTGAGCTACAACAATTATTCCGCCGCACCCGGGCCGATCATGTAGCACATATTCCTTGATGGATGGGTGGAGTGGAGGGAGCCGCATAATCTCGACAAGTAACCTAACTCTAAGCTATCTAGTCTAGAAAAATCCTAACTACACTACTCATCAAAACTCCGCCTCCTCTTGGGGGGAGGTGGCTTGCCCACAGGGGCTGGCGTGTGAGCCTTGACAATCTTCTGCCATGCACCGCGTCTTGTTCTGCATGGCAGTCCAAAGAAGGGGGGTCGCGACCCATAAGCAGTCTAGATTCCTCTCAGGCCGGCCGCATGGTGGGCCGGCAGCGATGTTGCTGCGTGTCGTAGTTTTGTGATGTAGTTAGTTGTACTAGCTTGTGCAGCGTGATCCTTGGATGTCCGTGTCAGATTCCTATTAATTTCTTCAGGGTTCTTCTTCTTTTCGGGTTTTTCCTTCCCATCTCACCTCCGTAATCTATCATTCTCAATGAATATATAATAAGATGACAAAACCAACAATGTATATGAGAAAAAAATGATTAAATATATGCATATATAAGAATGACAAGAAGAAAAAGAAGTCAGAAAATAAAAAGAAAATGAGGTGGGGATGGAAACCCCTTGCGCAACAAACAGAAAAAAACTAGTGTGTGAGGTGTGAGATATGCCAGCCCCCCTCCATGCAGTCTACTAGAGAGATCGAAGCTAGCTAGGCCGGCGCCCTCCGGCCGGCCCTCGATCCTCGTTGTGTATTTAGGTGGAAGGTTAATTACTTTACGTAAGTACTCTGCATGTACATGTTGGCACCCATGTGACGCAGTTGCACGTGCTTATTAATGAATTAGTTAATTTTAATTAATCAATTATAATGTGCATTGGTCGTGAATGCTGCACACAAGTGCATGTGCACATGCAGTATAGCTGTGCATGTGTAAGCGCCACATGCAGGCGGGCATTCAGTAATTAGTTGCAATAACCTCTAGATAGCTAGCAATCCACTTGAACTGCGCCCGGAACAGTATGGTGCACATGCGTTGGACAATTCACAGGTACCAATCTTACATGCCCACGCAAGATGCATGCAGCATGAGCACAGGTGCACAACGAGCTGACATTGATATATTCTGATCAGGCACTCCGCAAAGGTGAAAACCTTTGCGTTCAGTGCCGGGCCGCGGAAAACGCGGAAAACGCGATCTGCAAATGAATCCGACCGGAATCGAACTGGGGACCTCTCGCACCAATTTTGCTGACTATAGGACGGACGTCTCCGGTTACCATGGCATCGCCAACTTACACCTACAGTCATCCGCAAAAGGATTGATATATTCTGATCAGACACTCCAGGATTGATATATGACTGCAGCAAAATTTATAAGTAAAGGCGGCAGTAACATACAGTCCGTTGGGCAATTTACCCTGATGCATGCACGCAAAATGAACTGGTAGCGGCTGGCTCTTCATGAAGCCAGATGCAACCTAAGTTATAATCAATTGGTTATGCGCTCCCGTTTGGCGAGCACAATAATAGAACATTATAGCGCTTTCCATCATTGGTTGTGGCGTATGAGAAGCCTGGGGCAGAGACACCACAAGGCGTTCGAGGGTTCCGTCTCTCATGAAGTGCCAAGGAGGTGCAATAAGGGAGGCCTGGCATCTACTACATGGGTGCAAGAAGACCCAAGCTGACACCGAAGGTAGAGAGCGTCAGCCACCTGTGCACTGACGCCTTGTCCTGGCTGCAGCTGATGCTAGCCATCGTTCGCCCCGCGACCAAAGAGCAAAGCAGAGCCCCCGGGCCTAGCGCCGTGCCTTGATGCCTTGCTTTGCCAGCGCCGCCTGCGCATCCTTGATGTCCTGCAGGGTCCCAGCAGGTGTCCGGCCATGCGTCCCCACAGAGGGTACACACAGCCGCACAAGATGTCAGCAGCTACAAGAAACCAAGCCCTTTAGGGATGCTGCAGTAGGATCTTCGACATGCCGTGCATAACCGTGGGCTTAGGTGGGCCAGAGGTGTGAGATCGGTTGCGGATTGAGGCAGAAGATAGTAAAGCTAAGCCTTCACCAACGTGCGCCCCAACCGGCCCACCCTTAGCGTAAAAAGCCTCTGTGCTGTTTATTGAATGTAAAATGCAAGACAAGTAAAATCTCAGATTTGAAGAAAATTATCTCTTCCGCACCAGTCCCCAGTCCCCAGTCCCAAGTCCCCAGTCCCAAGTCCCAAGTCCCAAGTCCCAAGTCCCAAGTCCCAAGTCCCAAGTCCCAAGTCCCAAGTCCCAAGTCCCAAGTCCCAAGTCCCAAGTCCCAAGTCCCAAGTCCCAAGTCCCAAGTCCCAAGTCCCAAGTCCCAAGTCCCAAGTCCCAAGTCCCAAGTCCCAAGTCCCAAGTCCCAAGTCCCAAGTCCCAAGTCCCAAGTCCCAAGTCCCAAGTCCCAAGTCCCAAGTCCCAAGTCCCAAGTCCCAAGTCCCAAGTCCCAAGTCCCAAGTCCCAAGTCCCAAGTCCCCAGTCCCCAGTCCCCAGTCCCCAGTCCCCAGTCCCCAGTCCCCAGTCCCCAGTCCCCAGTCCCCAGTCCCCAGTCCCCAGTCCCCAGTCCCCAGTCCCCAGTCCCCAGTCCCCAGTCCCCAGTCCCCAGTCCCCTGTCCCCTGTCCCCTGTCCCCAGTCCCCAGTCCCCAGCCCCCAGCCCCCAGCCCCCAGCCCCCAGCCCCCAGCCCCCAGCCCCGAGCCCCGAGCCCCGAGCCCCCAGCCCCGAGCCCCGAGCCCCGAGCCCCGAGCCCCGAGCCCCGAGCCCCGAGCCCCGAGCCCCGAGCCCCGAGCCCCGAGCCCCGAGCCCCGAGCCCCGAGCCCCGAGCCCCGAGCCCCGAGCCCCGAGCCCCGAGCCCCGAGCCCCGAGCCCCGAGCCCCGAGCCCCGAGCCCCGAGCCCCGAGCCCCGAGCCCCGAGTCCCGAGTCCCGAGTCCCGAGTCCCGAGTCCCGAGTCCCGAGTCCCGAGTCCCGAGTCCCGAGTCCCGAGTCCCGAGTCCCGAGTCCCGAGTCCCGAGTCCCGAGTCCCGAGTCCCGAGTCCCGAGTCCCGAGTCCCGAGTCCCGAGTCCCGAGTCCCGAGTCCCGAGTCCCGAGTCCCGAGTCCCGAGTCCCGAGTCCCGAGTCCCGAGTCCCGAGTCCCGAGTCCCGAGTCCCGAGTCCCGAGTCCCGAGTCCCGAGTCCCGAGTCCCGAGTCCCGAGTCCCCAGTCCCGAGTCCCCAGTCCCCAGTCCCCAGTCCCCAGTCCCCAGTCCCCAGTCCCCAGTCCCCAGTCCCCAGTCCCCAGTCCCCAGTCCCCAGTCCCCAGTCCCCAGTCCCCAGTCCCCAGTCCCCAGTCCCCAGTCCCCAGTCCCCAGTCCCCAGTCCCCAGTCCCCAGTCCCCAGTCCCAAGCCCCACGCCCCACGCCCCACGCCCCACGCCCCACGCCCCACGCCCCACGCCCCACGCCCCACGCCCCACGCCCCACGCCCCACGCCCCACGCCCCACGCCCCACGCCCCACCCCATCCCCCATCCCCCATCCCCATCCCCCATCCCCCATCCCCCATCCCCCATCCCCCATCCCCATCCCCCATCCCCCATCCCCATCCCCATCCCCCATCCCCCATCCCCCATCCCCATCCCCCATCCCCCATCCCCATCCCCCATCCCCCATCCCCCATCCCCCATTCCCCATTCCCCATTCCCCACTCCCCATTCCCCATTCCCCATTCCCCATTCCCCATTCCCCATTCCCCATTCCCCATTCCCCATTCCCCATTCCCCATTCCCCATTCCCCATTCCCCATTCCCCATTCCCCATTCCCCATTCCCCATTCCCCATTCCCCATTCCCCATTCCCCATTCCCCATTCCCCATTCCCCATTCCCCATTCCCCATTCCCCATTCCCCATTCCCCATTCCCTAGGCACCACTCGGCCAAGAGATGGCAGCTGGGTGGGGCGAACCGGGGTTCACACCATATGGGATATTCATGGCAGCTAGCAGGTGAGAGCATGGTACAGTCGATGCATTCAAGCAAGTCCCCCCCCCCCTGAATAACATAACAAGCGCGTATTCCAACCACCAGCTAGCAAATCCAAGTATCCAGCATTCGTACCAAGCGAGAATAACCATACGGTAATCTTAGCGTCCTGTTTCTATCGAGAGTACTGTAACCTTAGCGTCCTGTTTCTATCGAGAGTACTGTAACCTTAGTGTCCTGTTTCTATCAAGAGTACTGTAACCTTAGCGTCCTGTTTCTATCAAGAGTCTTGTAACCTTAGCGTCATGTTTCTATCAAGAGTACTGTAACCTTAGCGTCCTGTTTCTATCAAGACTACTGTAACCTTAGCGTCCGGTATCTATCAAGAGTACTGTAACCTTAGCGTCCTGTTTCTATCAAGACTACTGTAACCTTAGCGTCCGGTATCTATCAAGAGTACTGTAACCTTAGCGTCCTGTTTCTATCAAGAGCCTTGGCTGAAGGAAAATGCACCACGGGGGACGATTCTCGGAATGAAGTACAACAGTCGTGACTGACATGACATGGCAAGCATGCGTACCACACAAGGCACAGGGGGGGTTGTGCCTGGCTTGGGGGGGGGTGTACCAGCAGGGCATGGGTGTGTACACGACATGACAGGTCGCACATGCTAGCGCACGGGGGGCATTCACAAGAAAAGGGGTGTGGCACAGAGGGCTGGTGTACCTGCCTTACCAGCAGGCATGCACAGGCACAGGGTGGCGCGACATAGGGCCATGAGGCATGGGCGCGCACCAGAGGGGAGTGCACATCGTGAGGGCTTGCACACCTGCTTGAGCTCCTCCGCCTCCTTGTCGCATGTACGGAACCGTGCAACGCCGTAGCCGATGGACCCGAGCGAGTAGCACCCAAACGCGACCAGCGCGTAGATGGGCAGCTGCATGTGTGTGTGGCGGGTGGTGGAAGGTGCACGCCATGAACGAGCAGGAGGGGGAGGGGCGACTCAACAAGCAGCAGGCAATTGGCGGCCGTCGATCAACCGTGTGCACACGGGCCTTGTTCCAACGATGTGTCTCGGACGGGTTCAACAGCAAGTGACTGGACGGGTCATCAAGTAAGCGTCATGCTGAAAGGGGTCAGAGAATCTCAGCCGAGTCAGCCATTTAGGCTCGCCCACATTCACAGTTAATGCAACGCGCATTGAACTTCATGGCGGATTCTCCAAGAAGAAGATGGTGTCAAGCGTATCTGGTTGCTTGTCTCTAGTGTTGTCCATAGTGGTATCTTGTCGTATCATATATCTCGTCTTGTGCTATGCGTCAGCACGGTAATTTGACTACTTATATGATGCGCCCAACAGCTGAGCATGTAAGAAAGAAAAAAGATACCAAACAACCTACAATGTACTCACCAGAACGATAACTTCTCGGACAGGGCCCGTAACCGCCGAAGACGACATTGCTCCCAGCCACACGGCCAGGCTTGCCAAGGCGGTGGCAGTCCATCTTACAATGCGAAGCATCTTGCCAACGTAGTTCTTTATCCCAGTATCGGTCTTTTTTGTATTATTCTAGTGTCACCACGATATGGCATTCATGGGTAAGTCTTATCAGTCGCCATTCTGACCGAGCAGTACGTATCACGCGCTCACGTCAACTGGACATAAAAGATCACGCCCTCGATCTGCCAAGCCCAGCACGGAGCAAATTACAAAGGAAGAAGCAGAATATTTTATAATGTGCAACTGTAGCTCTGCCGACAAATCAATGCATTTGCCACGCCAAGACCACGGATGAACAGACTTGACCAGCCCTTCGCAATGGCGTTTGCTTGCTTCGGTTCGTTTGTGCAATCCGCATGCTCATCAGTCACGCTGCTTGTGGAAGTCACTGCCTCTGTCCTAGTGTCCGCCATGCGCCATGATCTGCCACTTGGCAAAAAAGCCCTAACCGGTCAGCACTGAGCAATGAGCATGGAGGAGTCCGCAGTACTAGTCCGCAGTCCGCACTGAGCAGTCAGGCCCGCCCCGGCGGCGTTCCGGGCGTGCCGCGGACGGCCGTCAGCCAACCTGGAGCAACGAGGCTCAGCGAATGACAGATATGTATTGTTACAACACTGTACTCTGCAAGTGCTAGACACTAGTCACATGAATAATCTCTAGCTCTGTCAAGATAACTAGCTTTATTATTGCTGGAACTGGAGGTTGTCTCTTTAATTATTCAGACTAACAGTCAGTCGGTCTCAGTGCGGTTGCTGGCTGGTGTCTAGTCCGCTCTTTGCCCGCCGGTCTGCGGTTGCTGGCCGGTGTAGTGCGCTCTTTGCCGGTCGATCATCATAGTTGCGTATCATCTGTAGTCCGTCGGCCGGTAGTGAATTAATCATCATGTTCCGGACGTCCAATGATCAATGTGCATTGCGGACCAGCTTATGCACATATTATCCAGGCTTCCTTCCATATAAATTATTTGCCTTCATTTTTTCTTTATTTCCCTCGGACCCGGCCATGCTCATATCTCTTTCCATCCACCCTTTTGAGTTCACTTATGTTCACTTTTGGGACAAGGCGGCCCCCCCACCAGTCCTGCTCACCTTCCCGGCCCTCCCGTGAGGAGTGAGGACAAGCAGCGGTTCCTCTCTCGTCGCAAGCGGTTGCACGACCTCACCTGGACGCTGGACGACGACCTGAGCCCCGCTCAGCAGCAGCAGGGACGCGACCTGTGGCCGGAATACCTCCGCCACGAGCGGGACCCCCAGAAGCCCAAGGTGTACTGGAGGGGCGGGGACCTGATGTGGACGCCCACTGCGGGCTAGAATAGCTTGCATGTTAGCCCTAGGTTGTATCCATTGGTAGTCACTGCCGCTACGGCAGCCATGCTTAGAATGTTTGCCTAGCTGTGCCAATGTTCATACCTAGTCACGTGCACCGCTAACGCACCGGGTACACAACCAGCGATATAGCCTTAGCTTAGTCCTTGTACAGCCATTCTACGTCCTGGCTATGCTCAGATCACTTCATGCCCACGCTCCTTGTTATGCCATGCTCACATGGGTCTTATTGCACCCACAGATTGCCGGACCGTTTAGCGTGTCCGATTGCAGCTGTGTGTGGCATGCCTTTGTTGGGCATGAAGGAGAATGGGGGTCTCTACCCTTTCTCCTGTTGTGCAAATACAAGTCCTGATTAAAAGCACTTCGGTGCTCCGTGCATGACTCCCCAACGGGAGCACGACTCGCGGCATAAACTTAATTAATGAATTAATTTTATGTTCACACTAGTCTCCAGGCTCGATCCATGCAGGTCTTCTTCCTACTGACCGCGGCATGCGGCTTCCGCGATCCTAGCTCACGCCTTTCCTAGATCAGCCGATTCTTCTAGTCCTCATGCACACGACATTGGACCGCAATGCGTCCAGGAATAGGACTTCGGTTGTCTCACCACATGAGCATGCATACATGACGGAGACAATCAACATACATGTAGATACCTGTACTTACATTGACAGCTTCAAGTATGCCAGCAAGACGGACAGGATGCTTACCACGATATAAACCGGCGATAATAATGCCACGTCCCGACCATTATATATTGAAATCTGACAGAATATGCACGCTTCCGTGTCGGCCGTGTTGCTCAAGTCACTGTTGACCTCCATGGCCCCTGCTTACGCACACCGCCTCAACTAAGCTTTGGAGGGATGCCACCATGGCGGTCGGACCTCGATCGGCGCGGCCCTGCCACGGGGTCCCCTCCGCTACCACCTGCGGTGGCTGCACGCCGGAAGGCTGCAGCCGGTCCGAGCGAGATGTCTCCCTTGCCCCCCTACTCAACTACTGCCTATGATGAGCATTACATGGTTGGTGGCCTTCGCTCGCTCAACACCAGTATCAATCGGCACTCAAAGGACCTCGACGAGGACCGCAAGCGCGTCCTCTTCAAGGTCTTGGTTCTCACGATCGATGCTCACATACGGCGCCGAGGCATGGACGCTCACGGACATTGATTAAAAGCTGGTCACCTGGCTGAATGGCACAGTAGTTCCAGGATGCTCCAACATGCATGAAGGTCCTGAATGTACATAGTAGGGTTTTCCACACATAGGTTGCTAGAATGGATATTTGTATAATGGTATGCCCCCGGCCCGTATTTCAAAGTCAAGTTCAAGTAAGTAAGTAAGTAAGTAAGTAAGTAAGTAAGTAAGTAAGTAAGTAAGTAAGTAAGTAAGTAAGTAAGTAAGTAAGTAAGTAAGTAAGTAAGTAAGTAAGTAAGTAAGTAAGTAAGTAAGTAAGTAAGTAAGTAAGTAAGTAAGTAAGTAAGTAAGTAAGTAAGTAAGTAAGTAAGTACTTGTAAGTAAGTAAGTAAGTAAGTAAGTAAGTAAGTAAGTAAGTAAGTAAGTAAGTAAGTAAGTAAGTAAGTAAGTAAGTAAGTAAGTAAGTAAGTAAGTAAGTAAGTAAGTAAGTAAGTAAGTAAGTAAGTAAGTAAGTAAGTAAGTAAGTAAGTAAGTAAGTACTTGCGTGTGACGCGCAAAGGCATGCCACGGAGTACTATGCTAATCTCATCAAAAACAATAATTGCACAAAAATTTAAACAAATGTATACACTGCATTTGAGCATCATTGCATTCATACTGATTTCAATCAAGATAACGCGCATGCATTTCTGCATGTGCAGATAGAGTTTCTATCAGCATTTTGGACATGCAAGTCATCGCTAGGGGTCCAGCACTCACTGACATGTTTACAAGTATAACCAACGTGGTATGACATCCAACTGTATAATTTTACATTGTGTGAGATGGTATAGTGTCCAAGTCTCCCTGGGTGCATATCTCCAAGAGCATGCACCGCGTTGCGCATTGATAAGATTTCTCAAGTTTGGTTGACGATTATTCTCAACAGAGCTCAAAATTGGTGAGTCGCATGGCATCAATGTCAACGAGACGCTGACAAAATAGCCATGCATGGTTTATTCAGCAAGTTCTCCCGGTATCCAGTAAACCTGCCGGGCTTATCGCACATCTCTGTCAACTACACACTCATAAGGACCACTCCGCCTGCTGCAGTTACAGTGCCTTAAAAGTGACGTCAATCAACTGCAGCCCCCGTCCCACCACCGCCACGCGATACCCTTGTCGGCCATCCCTGCAACGCAAGCACAAACAAAGAAAGTGACCAAGCAAGGAAACGTGAAACACATACACTGATGGCGATCACAGCCACAGTATATATGTGCAGAAGAAGATGTGCCTAGGTGGTAGAAACAAAGGTCACCCTTGCATCCTCAACCATCATCTAAGAAAGCGTCTCAATGCGCACGAACAGCTGCTCCACCAGTTGTAGGATGACATGCATGGTTGCACAGTCGGCATGAAAACTCTCGATACCGAGTCACCATCGCATGCACATCTCATATGGCCTGACGATTGAACATCCTGGCTAGCAGCATAAGGGCCCCGTGGGGAGACCTGTTGTGCTTGCCTGTCTCATGTGTCCCTGCAACCAAACCCCAAACGCTCCCATTAAAACCAGTCTGGCTTGTCCCTGCCACCAACGAGCAAAAGATGGGACGGCAAACAAGCGTGCACCTGCCATCACCGGCCCCCGCATGCACCACTCACACTAGCATGACCGCGTCCACCGCGTTGGGGTCCGGCACATCCACCGGCTCCACCGCCTCCTGCGATAGCACCTTAGGTGCCGCTTGTATGGCATCCGCCACCTCCGCCTCTCCCACCACGGGCACGTAGCGCAGTGCAGCCGCGTCCACAGCACCGTCCCCCAAGGCACCAGAGGATAATGCTCCACCATCCTCCCTGGAAACAGCTGGCGCAGCAACAGCAGCCCCCCCCCTCGCGGCCGCCGCCGTGCGCTGCACCAGGTTACGGGGAACCGGCAGATAGGTCTGCGTTGGCTGTGGGCCAGCAGGCGTCCCTGTGTCCCGTTCGGTACGCCCCCCCACCACGACCCGATTGGTGTCGCTACAGCTGGCACCTGTGCTGTTGTCAACAGGCACGTCCCTGCTGGCAGCCGGCTCTAGGTTCTCGCCACTGCAGGCTCCCGCATGCAGGCACCAGCAGCGCAGCCGTTGATCCAATCCAACGGAGAGAACGTGGCCCCCATCTGTCCAGATACCTGCAGGGTGGCATGGTGGCCAGGCGAGGCGGAGGCACGGCGTTGAAGCATGTCAGGAAAAATGCAAAGGGAAATGAGATGGATATGGAAAACAAGATCTGCCTTGGCACTGTATGCGTGCCTGCTTTAATGGTGACATCTGATCATGCAAGTGCCCAATGACACCACACGCCTCTGGGGCAGGTCTACCTAGAGGGCGACCAAGGTCTGGAGCTGCACACGGCAGCGATGCCATGGGTACCGCGCAAGCTCCTGGGATCAGTCCACTCTTGGGGTGACAAGTTGACAGGCCGCTGTGCTGGCTGCAGCCTGCATCTGTGGACGGAGAAAATAAGAAGGCCTGTAGCGGGCAAAACTGGTCCTGATCAAGAAAGCTCAAAGCAGAGGCAAATCCTTTCCCTACCCTTCAGGGCGGACGAATGCGCCATGGGTCGGTACATCTCTCGACCGCGCTGTAGCTGGATGCCACCGGGCACAGTGCCCCCCTTTTCTGGGTGGTTGTCCTCGCCAGGCGTCCCAGCAGGCTGTTCGCAGATGCTGAACACCAGCACGGCCACTGCTTCGTCGTCGCCGCCGCTTGCCACCACATGGGTGGTCCTCCTCGTGCACATGCCATCGGGGCCAGGGACAACATCCATGTGGGCACGGGAGCCACCCAGGGGCGCCACACTCAGGCAGTTCACGCCCGATTGGTGCACGCTCTGCCAGAAATGCAGCGGCCGTAATTCTGGTGGCTGCCACAGCAAGCCGCCCTGGCCTGGGCCCCTTGCCTTCAGCTCGCGCCCATCAGCTGCGACGCTCCTTGCAAACTTTGCAAATGCATGCACACACCCTGTCAGGTCCCAAGCGACCACGCCCCCATCAGTGGCTCCGCTGAATGCCAGCATCCGAGCTGTGAAATGGGCAGGCCGGCTCAAGGAAGCCACTGCCTGCTCTACCGCCGACCCCTCCCCACCTTTCTGGCCGGCTCCTCTTCCTGTGTCGCCTCCGCCTGCCGCCCAGTTTGCTGCGCCCAGCTGGCAGCTACCGCCCACTATTGCCTCATGCTGCGGGGCCCCGAGGTCACCCACCGTGGCGGCCGGCAGCAGCAGCACTCGCACCGCGAGGACCGGCACCGTGTGGTGCGGTAGGGATGCGACGACAGACCTGGGAAGGCAGGAGCATGTGGCACAGGGATGCCAGAGCATGCCCTCGCGTAACCGATGCGGGTATAAGAGTCTCTCTCGACACGCGGAGCGAATCACTTGATTGTCCTGACCGAAAATGTCTGTCCTGTACTGACACAAAGACGTATGCAAGCGCCTGCCTCCTACTACGGTCGATAGAATGCCCCCTCCTTCTGCCGTATACCTTAAGCAGGCCCGTGAGCGCAGGGCAAGAGGGCAAGGCGGATGTAGATGCCTCAGGCAGATAGCCGTACATAGATGCATGCAATACACACACACAGGCCCACACAGGAGGATGCCGGCAGCGGAGGGAGTAACCAACTCTGTGCGCCTACTGATGTGGGCACGCTTGCCGCTGTGTGCAGGCGAATACTGGCTTGACAGCTGGTAGCTGACAACAACGTACCCATCATCATGTGGCGTGCATGCAGCTTGTGATGCTAACCCCAGGTGTCCAAGATATGACAAAGGGGATGCATGACCCTGATCTCAAAGCTGCCACCCCAAGGTGGGACTAGTTCAGTCCACACTGTAATGCCTCATGTGGCGGGCAACCAAAACATGCCATGGCTTGCTGTCAATAGAAGGATGCCTTTGACTGGAACAGGAAAAAGAAGCAACCAATCAAGCGGCTGAGACAACGAGACTGACGTCGCCGTATTACGAGTAGCGACTTTGCGGGTACAGGCAGTGGCAGTGCCACCCTTGCCTGCGTTCATGCAGAAGGCAGCAGGGGTCAATCTCTGCACTTGCCTGCTTCATGAAAAAAGCAGCACGGATCGACGCCAACCCCCCTCCCCACCCACCCACCCACCACCCTCTACCCTTTTCTTGCCTCCACCCCACCGTAGGCCTCACCAGGTGTCGGCCGCCTGGTCGTAGCCATGGAGCAGCAAGAGCGCGTCAGAGCTTCCCGTGATGATGAAGACGAGCGCGTCGCTGATGTCAGGGAGCATCAGCAGTGGGCAACATAAGTAGGCAACAAAAATAGGCATCAAAAGTAAGCATCGAAGGTAAGCACCAAGTGTGGAGGGGAGCAGCACGTTGAAGATGAGCAGGGGATGAGCCGCCGTTATCAGGCAACAAGGAGATGCTGGGGGGGCCCCCAAGGTTATGCATTTCACGCCGGGGCAGCTGGTAGTGGAGTCCAAAGGTTTGAACACGACGCCCTATCCCAACAGTTGGCAGCCCCAGCGCTGTGTATATCCTATCGAGCACACGCCCGGAAGCGGCGATGGGGCAAGGTCAAGAATGGCAACGTCACCAGTGTCACCTGCCCTGCAAGTCCTGCCTGCACACTCTGCGCATGGTGCTCCGCCCACTCTAACGTGCACTTTATGCAGGAGACACACCTGGAGTGCAATATATCTTTCATCTGTCACTCACACCCCACGTTGTGTGTTCCCTCCACCACAGCCAGCCACATTCCTGAATGCACGGTGTAGAGCGAGCGCTGGCCCCACACCCATCTATGCCACATCCATCAAGGCCTTCCACAATGAGTGCGGCTAGTGGACGCTCACCCTGCCTCGGCATCCCCCAGGTGAAACGCCGCACTGGCCATGATGCGCTGGTCGTCCTCCGGCGCCGCACGTTCGGCCCCACGTGTGGGAGGTGTTGCTGATCCACCCTCCCCCTCTCCCACCTCTTCAACATCCCTCGTCTCCGTGCCACTCGCCCGCTGCCGCGGTTGGGGCAC